>JASTWK010000725.1:0-86537 GCA_030770225.1 Temnothorax unifasciatus | reverse complement strand
TTTTTACATCACATTTTTTATTTATTCCATCAGTCTTATTATCATAGTTTTTGCTGATTCTGTCTGTCTTTTTATTGTTCATATTGTCAAAATTATATTTTTCACACATTATATATGGTCTATTTTTTAATTTATTTTCTTTTAATTTTAGCAATACATTTTTATCATCTATAACAGTAAAGAAAATTTTGTAGGTAATATATTCAATTAATATTCAATAATACAATAATAAAAAAATATTTTAACTTACCATCTTTTGCTATAATACTTGCTATGTATTTACGCCTATCACTGTATATAGCTCGAGTAATACCTTTATTATTACTAATAAATTTTGATTTGCATATGTAATAAATGTTATCTTCATATTTGACTAATGCATACATTATTATTGCAGTTCTTCATACAATTTTACCAAACCGTTGAGTGTGATTGAAAAAGTGAATCTCGTTCTATGACCAACTACACAAAGGAATAAGGCAAAAAGAAGAATAAGAGCGGTCATTTTAGCTGTCTTATTTTGAAGCGCCTCTATGTCCATAAAATATAAATATTTAACTACGTAGCCAATATTTATGAATCTCGTAATGTCCACAATTTTGTGGTTCTCTTCCATGCTATATTCACAATTTTTTTATTTTTATTTTAAGAAACTCAAAAAATCTTGAATATTCACGGAATACAACTAAAAAATTGTGAAAATAACACGGAAAAGAACCACAAAATTGTAAACAATATCACAAAATCATGGACATAGCATGGAAGGGAACCACAAAAACGTGGGCATTACCTTAGCCGCTCTCATTCTTCTATCTGAATAAGGCTTACGGTTAAAGCTACAAATAGCTACGTGGCTAGATAATTTTGACTGGTAATCATTTACGGACTACAGTGCGAGACTTACGAGTTATACTTACGCAATATACATATAACATTTTTCTCTCTGAATAAAGGTTACGGTTAAAGCTACAAATAGCCACGTGGCTAGACGATTTCGACTGATAATCATTTACAAACACATTTACTGGTAAATCATTTACGGACTACAGCGCGAGACTATTACGAGTTACCCCTGGTTTCCATGCACGCGTTGCCGCGCATTATAACGCACGCTAAACATGCGTTTCCATATAGGTTATCCCAATCAAATACGTGCTTTTATCAAACGCGCGCGTTTGACGCGCAATTTTACACGCGGAAACGCGTGCATGGAAAAATCAGGGGTTATACTTACGCGATATATAATTACGACACAGGACTTTTGACTGTCCACTGCACATGACCAACGCCAACGACCACCGGCATTGCGGAAAAAGGCCGCGAAAACAGTGACGCAGGTTCAAACGTTTCCTTGATGACACCTTCAACCAATCGGGTCGCACATATACCGTGCGACACTGCATTGCGCAGATGTCCTACAGTCCCTAATGCTGAGTTTCCACTGAGCATGTCATCCATCGCGTCACGAGTTAACAGATCAAAATATCCCATTATTGCATTATTTGTGACGCATCTTTTTGGGTGACACATCGGTTACGTCACATAAAAAAACGCGTCACAAATAATGTAATAAAATTAAGGTTGAAGCGGGGAGCACACACTTCTGCACAACGCATAATGCGTAAGCATAAGAAAATTGATTGGTCCATACACATGTGCATAAGGAAATACACCAATCAGTTTTCTTATGCTTACGTATTATGCGTTATGCAAAAGTCTGTGTTCCCCGCTTAAAGCGGGGAGCACACACTTCTGCACAACGCATAATGCATAGGCATAAGAAAATTGATTGGTCCATACACATGTGCATAAGGAAATAGACCAATCAACTTTCTTATCCTTACGCATTATGCGTTGTGCAAAAATGTGTGCTCCCCGCTTAACTCCTGACGCGTGACGCACTCAGTAGAAACTCAGTCTAAAGATAAAGTCTGGCTATAGTACGTGTTCATCCTTATTAGTGAAAACAAAGTTTGGAAAAACATGGCGGAATCAACGCAGTGAGAAATGACAGGTCGGAATAGACGACTATGGTCGCGTTCAGCAGACCAAGCCGCTCAGTAGCAGTCGAACGTGATTGGCTCTTACTTTTAGAACCAACCAATCAACGCAGAGTGTTGATAAGACGAACTCAACAGTTGTGTTCGCTGAACGCGGCCTATGTCGTCTAATAATCATCTAAAGCCCCTTGCACAATAGGCGATAGCGATAGCGATAGCGACAGCGACAAAGCTCCTTTGTCGGCAACCTTGTCGCTGTCGCTATCACTATCGCTATCGCCTATTGTGCAAGGGGCTTAATAGTCGTTTAATAGTCGCTAATAATCGTCTTTGATTCGTCGACCTGTTATTTCTCACTGAAAATAGAAATTGTTGTGGGAAGCAGAATAATTAGGCTGAGTTTCCACTAAGCGCGTCACGCGTCGCGTCGTTTGTCGTTAACCAATCTAAACATCCCGTCACAAAAAATGTAATAAAATAAGATGTTTTGATTGGTTGCGACGAATAACGTGACGCGTGACGCGCTCAGTGGAAACTCAGCCTAATTATTCTGCTTTCCACAACAATTTTTATTCCTAGTGAGAAATAATGCTGGGTCTACAATGCGAGTCGCAAAGTCGTGAGTCGCAAGAATTGACCAATCACAGTCGAATTTGAGGAGAATAATCGACTGTGATTGGTCAATTCTTGCGATTCACGACTTTGCAACTCGCATTATAGACCCAGCATAACAGGTCGGAAAGACGATTATTAAGGACTATTTGGTATGCGTTTGGTATGCGTATCAAGTACTATATCCATATCAAATCCGTATCAAATCTCGAGTTATACCGGTGTAAACAGAGACTTTATACGGATTTGATACGAATATAGTACTTGATACGCGTACCAAACAGGTCGGTGAAAACTAGGCCATACAAATTAAAGTTAAACATGATTAATAAGACCGCATAGCATAAGACCGCTGGACCAATGAGGATCTTATGTAAATTAATATGGCAACTTTATGAGGGTGCTCATTGGTCCAGCAGACTTATGCTATGCTTATGTTACGTTATGCATTTTGTCTCCTAAAGGTCTCCAGACACACTTTTTCGTAACAGTAACAGTAAGGTTTCGACCAATCTTACATAATGCCATAGTTTTTTTAAGTTAATTATTGTTTTTGCAATCTTGAACACAAATTTAAGCTGCGGTCCACTTGACGCTACAAATGCTTCGAAGCATTCTTCTTCTCTTTTCTTTCAATGAAGAAAGAAAGAGAAGAAGAACACTCCAAAGCATTTGTAGCGTCAAGTGGACCGCAGCCTTAAATTCTTCGTATTTTGTCTAGATAAAAGCTATAATTTGCTGTCAATTCGATTACACGTTACGAGACTCTGATAGCGAAGATACTTGAAGATAAAATCTCGCTAAAAGAGGCCCGTTTCATCGATATCTACGAATTGCCGCAACATTAAATTTTACGACGTTTCAGATTCGTGACGCTCTTAATAATGAGCACATGAATGTAAAAGCATTTTCCTTTATGCACTCTATTCAACGAGCACAGTATTCACAGAAATATACATACGTTACAACACTTATTAGCGTTTACTGACACAACATAGCTGTTTCACGTTAAAAGATAACACTGACCGCTGTTACACGGCGCCGTTAATCGGGTTTAATAACATCAATAGTTCTTAAACTAGCCAATCACACTCATTCTTCAGAAGAAGGGAATAGCTGTGATTTGCCAGCCTAAGAACTACCGATGTTATTAAACCCGACGTGTAACAGCGGTCACTGCTTGTTAAGTTTTACATTTACATATAATTATATTTATATACAATATTCAAAAAATTTCAATGAGTAAAGTAACTTGTTTCATAGCTCGTGGTCAAAATTACAGGTTATTTTAAATGTTTACGAATACTAGGGAGTAGGTTTCGATCAATCGCGTTGCTTGATTTGATCTGTTATACTAGGTCTATGCGAGTCGTAAAGTCGTGAGTCGTAAGAATTGACCAATCACAGTCGAATATTCTCCTCAAATTCAATTGTCATTGGTCAATTTCTTACGGCTTAGAGCTTAAATATCTTTTAAAACAAGGTTGTAGGCCGGTATTCAAAGTCTTCAAGATCGTCTTAACCCAGCGAGAAATGACCCATCGAATCGACATCAAATTGACGTCGAAAACGTATATCGAAAAGTAATTGAAATATTCATCGATCTCGATGGAAATGTGGTATCACTTTCGATGACTTTTCAATTCAGAATAAATCGATTTCGACTCGATATTGATTACTATTTCCTCACTGCAGCTATTATTAGAAACCATAAAACATGATCTTTTTCTTGTATTATGCATTAAAATAAATAAATATATTCACATTCCACTACTTATGTGTTTAATAGCGTATATCGAAAATATATCAAAAATTATCTGTTTATTTCTCCCCAATATCTTTATTAGAAGAGCACAAAACTTACAATAGAAATAATTTTTACAATTAATTTATTTATCTAGGTAGAATTGCACATATATGCACATTTATTATTACAAAAATATATTACTTAAGTCTAGATAGAGTTGCATATATATGTATTTATTATCAAAAACATATATTATTTAAGTCGCTAGATAGAGTTGTACATATGTATTTATAACTGCAAATATATATTATTTAAGTCTAGATAGAGAATATATATTGCACATATTGTATATTTATTATCACAAAAAAAAAACAGATTTGACAGATTGACTTAGTGCAATTAACATAGATTGATTCAGTGTAATTAAGATTTAGGAAAGTTTGTCATTGAATGAAGTTTGTCATTAATGCATTTTTTTTAACAAAGTCAATTCGTTTAAATTAAAAATAAATGATTAAAAGTAAAAGTAAATGGTTATTTTATATCCCAAGTAAATTGCGCCATAACTTGTTCCTAATATACTGATCATATGTACGTCAAAATATAAATAGTCTTGTATGCAAAATGTAAAAAAAGACATAAATTGTAAACAAATTAATATTAGAATTAGTAGAACAGATGTGTATTTAATTTTCTCTCTTTTATGAGTCTATATTTTTGAAATGTTTGACTTTGAGAATAAAATGTCTGTACAAAATCAACATCTCTAACAATAAGTTAAATAACTGTTGAAATAGATATAATATAAACACTTGCTATGTTAAATGTCATAAATAGCATATAATAATTACTGATATACCCTTATGGAAAAATGCACTCAACTTTCGGTGTTAAAAAAACCGTTAAAAAAACACCATAGAAAAACTCTTAAAGTTGGGAGTGATTTCGGACCGCCAATTGAAGGTTAACCATCATTTGAAGGTTAATCTTTAATTGGCGGTTATACCCAATTTTAAGGGTTTTTCTTTGGATGATGGTTAACCTTGAAGTGATAGTTAACCTTTAATTAATGGTTAATCCTTAAAAATGACGGTATAAACCCTAAAAATATGAATCCTCAAATGAAAGTAACAAATATGGCGTCCCAATGAAAATCTCTTAAGGGCTCCGCTCGCTGAACCGGACTCCTCGCCTCGACTCTCCCTCTCAGACGCTAGCTGCCGCAGCTCTCCCCAGCTCTCCCTTTCCTGGCAGTGAGCTCTCCCTGGTGATCCGACTCTCGCTCGGTTGGTCTCCAGAACACGTGCCGCAACGATCAATCCGTTAAGAAAGAGGTAAACAGACTCGACACGTTCGAAGAAACGCAAGCAAGTGCGGCCATGACACCTAACGAGTGAGGAAAGAGGTGGGGCCGGCAGGGGCTCTTTGAGAGTGGCAACTCGCGCATCGCGCCATCTAATGTGAAACGATCGGGCGTTGTAAAACGCGAAAAGAATTCGAGCGCAATATCTGAACAAATTATTTAATTTTTAATAAGTCCAATTATTAATATTTATTTTCATAATTGAACTTATTTTTTATTTTGATAAATGTAAATACCTTATTGTATTAATATTTAATATTAATAATTTAATTAGTTGCTTAATTTAACTTCTTGTTTAATAAATGAGCGGATGTAGTACTGAAAATGTACCTGTTATATAATATTTTAATTTTCAAAATTGTTAAATTACAAACAGGAATTTTGTTGTGACTTTTACAGTTATAAAGTAACTAGAAATGGAAGCCTAAAAAAATTAATATTGTAACGCAATTATTATAATGCTCAAATCATAAAATATTTACATTATCCATGTCTGCCAATACAATATAATTTTTTATTCATATTGTATTTTATATAATGGCAAGTTATTATATATTTGACAGGCAAATCAAAATAGCTTCAAATCGATATCGAAATGATGAAATATCGATGTCTTAACAAAAAATACATAATTTGCCTGTTTACAGTCTGGCGCGATGAATGTATGTCACAAATAATCTCTTCTTTTAAAAAATGTCATAAAGCACAAACATCGAAATAAGCTCCAAATTTCGAGCATTATTTCGATATGGATGTAATATCGATGATTTCGACGTCAATTTGACGTCGATTCGATAGGTCATTTCTCGCTGGGAAGTAATGTCTTAAGACGCTAATACGGCTCTGTGATTGGTTCATGACATCTTAAGTTTGAACTTAAGACGGTCTTAAATAACTATGAATACCGGCCTACAGACCAGCATTAAAGCAAGGTTGTAGACCAGTAGCCCTATTCTATGAGGCTCTCTACACCGGACCGTTTGATACGCGTACCAAGTACTATATCCGTATCAAATCCGTATCAAATCTCGGGTTATCCCGGTGTAAACCGAAATTTGATACGAATTTGATACGGATACAGTACTTGGTACGCGTATCAAACGGTCGGTGTAAACTAGGCCTATAACTCTAAGTGCCCATCTACAATAGGTGTTTTAAGCCCTAAGCCCTAAGAAATTGACCAATCACAGTCAATTATTCTCCTCAAATTCAACTGTGATTGAACAATTTCTTACACTCAGAGAAAAAAATAGTTGCTGCAACTATAAAAATGTGAATAAATAGCACCTCAACTTTTTTTTATGGGTTATAAAAATCAAAATACTATAGTAAATTGAAATACATAAATATTGTCAGACTAATGAAATAATATGATTAATGCAATTATATTTATAACGTTATTGCTGTTCTATGACATTATTACCCACACTATATTTTTATGGTCATTATTATGAAGATATTTAGTTGCTTAAAATATAATGTTAAGGTATTACAAACAGTTGAAATTTATCTCTCAAAACTATGTTTACATTGTTACAAGTATAAGAGACTTGTGTTGAGGAAGCAATGTTTTAATGTTAAAAACTATAATATATTTTTATTATTATAGCTATACTGTTATAGTTGTAAGTACTATACTTCTTTAGTAACATCAATCAAATTTTTATATTACTATAAGTAATGTGTTTCTTTGTTATCCAAACTATATTTTTATTTATCCATGAACTACAAAATTTTATTTGATTAAACTATGCCTTTGATTATTAATACAATATATTTTTAATTATGCTGACTAGGGTTTTAAAAACGTGTACACCATAATATTTTTAATTTTTAAACATATATTTTTTTACTTACAGAAATAAAATAAACATGTTAAAGTCATACAGAAAATTAATATATGATACAAAAACATAAATTGTATAATAAGCATGCGAATTTTTAAATAAATGTTTTGCTAGTAAACTTTTTGATTCAACAAAATAAAAATGTATCTTATTTTTCTAATCAAATTATTTATACTGTTACCAAATATTAAATAAAAAATTATTGAATAACCATTTATAAATGTTAATAATTTTTTAAAACTATTAAAAGAGGTTTGTGTCTTATCTTATAGTAATAATTCTACAATCTTTTTCTGTACCTAATAATACAGGATTAATCAAAACATATGATTATCATAAGAAACATATATCATACCACTTGACAATTTTACTTCATTTCGTGGTTCAAGATATAATAATGATTGATATAATATAAGTTTATATTCATATGTATCTTTAAGTTGATAACTCTGAAAATGATCATCCCTCTTTACACATTTTAAAACTTTAACAATAAAAGCAATTTTTGTATTATTAATAGAATTTTCTTTTTCTTTCAAAATATTAGTTATACGACCGTATATTGGTGTATCAGTACCTGACAGTTTAATGACAGTATTCATATCGTATTTAATATTATTAATCATAAAGTATTTTATCTGATGAAAAGTACTTAAATCAATGTCTGGAAGTTTCACAATCGGACGTTCATTAGGATTATTTAATTTTTTATAAGTAACAGAACTTTCGGAAATGTTATTGTCGAGAAATAATTTTGCCAGATGAAGTTGCTGTTTCATGGCTATAGTATAGGGTAAATTTTTTCTATTATTTGATGTTAAAGCACTTTGCTTTAATGGGCGATGTTTAGCTTCAAACCTCATTGACCATATATGAACTAATGAACCTACAATTTCCATTATTCGAGCATAATGAAGCATATTGTGATGCTTAGGTTTTAATGTTTCTTGAAAAAGTTTTATATATAAACTATGATGTTCTTCTATGAGATTACGAAGTAATTCTATATCATTACAAGACACAGAAGATTGCAGAGTGACAGAAACAATTTGTCTGAGCAATAAATACAATTTCCACACTTTATTTCTTCGTGGAATTAGTTCTCCAAAAATTAAACCCGCATTTAAAATAAAACATTTCATTTCTGCCGCTGACATTTTTAAATATTTATTCTGTAATTGCAAATAAGTAATAAGTGGAGGTTTATTAGCTCCGTCGGGGTATTTAAAATATTTTAATTTAAAATTAAATGATTCTAATTTACTTTTTGTGTCAATTAATTTATGTAATATTAAACCCATGTCATAGTTACAAACACCTTCCAGTAAGTCATGCATAATATCCACACAAAAATTTTCTGTAACGTGAAAATCTGATACATTATTCCAAATACATTCTTCTGTTATTCCTGTTTGCTTACAATCATTTTTTTTTATATCTAAATTGTAATTTTCTCTGTTGCGTAATAATGCATTTTCTTCTTTGATCATCATAGTTGAATTTTTCTTTTTAACTTTACAAAATCTACAAAAATAATCAGCATTGAAACTCTTTGTAAAACCAAGCATAGAATTAAGTCCCAAATTATCACCAGTTATTAACGCAAGTTTGAAAAAAATGCAGATATTTTCTCCGTTAATATTAATTTTAATTCCTTCTGTTGCCAAATTATTTAACTGTTTAATAACATTTTCGTATACAATTTTCGATGTAAATTCATTGACATCACTAGAATGCGTAATTTGAAAAAGAAATATATTGTCTAATTTTGATTTCAATTCCGGAGGTAAACAAGGTAAAGAAATATACAATCCAGACATCTTATAAATAGTTGCATGTGAACCTAACGGATTTCCACACTCCAATTCATCTTGATATAAAAATAAAGGTAGAAAAATTTTGTTTAATCCCGCCGTTTTTGACTTCCAATACTGAGTCTGTATAATATTTGATATATTATGTGAGTCAGAATTTAATTTAGATATATATTTCATTGTTTTGGCAAACACATCAGGAATTTCGAAAAATTTTTTTAAAACCAAATCTATTGGAATAACAGAACCATTACATTGTACGTGGTTAATAACATTTGAATTTGATTCTTCTCGATAACCAAAAATTACATTTTTTGGGTTTATAAGGTAATGCCGTTTTCGTAATTCTTTAAAACATTTATATTCGGTATCTATTTGAAAAAAGCTTGATTGAAGAATATCAAATTGCTCTTGGATTTCGTCTACGGCAGAATTATGAACAGATTTTATAATTATTTCTTTTAGAGAATTCATAAAATTATCGTTTAATACATCATTAAATAACGTTATTATCTGTTCAGCCTGATTGCGACTTAATTTTGCATCTCCATAAAGAGAAATCGCAGTTTTCAAAGCAGTTTTAAAAAATAATGTCTCATTTCTTTCAGTTATATTTTCTTCTTCATTTTGTAAAATATTTTCCTCAACAATCATCAATTGTTCAGTCTCATCAGATGTAGTATGATCAATTGTTGGATCAATTATTGGAATAAAATCGTTGTTTATATTTTTACTTTCTTCCACTACTACTGATTTATTGTGACACTTTCTAAAATGATTTCGAAGAGAATTTATAGTATTAAACGTCCGACTGCATAAACTTACAGCACAAGTATAAGTAGTAACAGGTACTTTATGTACATGCTGCATATGATACTTTATCAAATTACCTTTCATTATCTTAGAACATATCGTACAACGGACTTCCATTTTAATTTATTGTTTTTAAATATATACTTACTATTTACTAAAATTAACTAATAAACAAAAATAAACAAAAGTACAAAAATGATATGAAAACAAAAATTTTATATGCTTTACTTTTTTATATCAGAAATAATAGCATTTTATCAATGTCTTAGGTTAGATGAAAAATGTAAGCAATAACTATGTTATTTTATAATATAAAAAATAACAAACAGTTTTAGAATTTCTTATTTTAGTAAATAAATAATTATCTATTATACTAAAATTAACTAATAAACAAAAACAAACCAAAATAAACAAAAGTACAAAATAATATGAAAACATAAATTTTATATGCTTTACTTTTTTATATCAGAGAAATAATAGCGTTTTATAAATGTAAGAAATAACTATGTTATTTTATAATATAAAAAAGTAACAAACAATTTTAGAATTTCTTATGTTAGTAAATAATTAATTACCTTGATTTACTTCAAGAAAATTACTTATTATATCAATCTCTTATTATATCAATCAATTCTCTTGTAAAATAAATCAGTCTTTAGTTTCGCTTGCATATTCTAAATTTGCTAATTCATCGCTTACTCTTTGGACACTTTGATAGTTTGTCTGCGTATCTGCCAAGCCGTAGATTTCTTTTTGGATATATGTCCAGACTAGTTTACATGATACAGGATATTTTGCTCTTAGAGCATAGAACGACTTAAAACAGAAATCTACACTATGTGTGACATCTTGAAATGCATATTTTTCATCATTAATGATAACGTAGACAACTTCTAATTTCTCCAAAGGTCCTACGGCAATAATAAAGGGTTGAAGAGTCAAATTGTATTTTTCCATCAATTCCCGATGTTTTTTAAGTGTCATCTCAAAATTAGTGATAACCTGTAGATAAGATACCAAAAATTAGAAAATCAACCAAAAAATTATACAAACTCAACAAATATAAAATTGTAAACTTACATTTATCCAAGTAATGAATCCGTTAGATTGTTCATGATATGATGGTTTCCATGGACTTTTTTTTATACCTGTTTTCATAAATGTAGGTTTAAATAAATATGGAAGAACTCGCCAAGCTAATACTTCAGGTGGTACGTTTTCACAGTTTTCAAGTAATGGCTCTATACATTTCCGTTGCTGAGCCAATTTAAGTATTTTATGATGCAGTATAGGCCATTTTTCATGTAAAATATTTATTTCGGATAAATTTAATAATTTATAATCCAATTCGATCAATTGTACTCCAAGTGGTGCGCGTAATTGTGGATATTTTTCAAAGTATTCATCAATACTACAAGTAATTTGACGAGATTTAAATGTTTTTTCCCATAAAAATTTGATTCTATCAAATTCGTCCAAAGTTTTACAAGCCAATTCATTGAGATAATGCTTTTCTTCTTCATTTATTTCGTTGTCACTTATTTCTTCCTCTTCTTTGTCAAATTTAGATACTGCCTTCTTTATTTTTTTGGAAATGTTTATATATCTATGATATAATTTTCCTGATGCTAATTTGCCATCTTTATAAGGTTTATACCATTTTTCTACTGACTCGTTATGCCAAACATGAACAATCTCATTAGTCCAAAATATAAATGTTCTTTTAGAGATCCTAAAATATAAATTATTATTTTAAAAAACTAATGTTTTCTTGTTTTTAAGACGTATTCATTAAAATATAAAATTAAAGTAATTAATTACTTGTGACAATGTAAATAATTAATAAAATTTTTATATATTTTTATACATTTTGCATGTGTGGAAAAAGAGATGCTATTTGCTTACTTGAAAGTTTTTTGTAGGAGATGCTCGATAATAAATTTTGCTAAATCATCTGAATCTTTATTGGAGAGGCGAGTTTTTGATAAGAAATATTTGCCTGTATTTGACTTATTTAATAATGTTTTTAATTTCTGTAATATTAGAAATAGAAATTAATGTATTGATAACAAAATAATATAAAATAGTGCAATATAAATGTAAACATGTTACCGTTCCATCTTCAAGTGGAGCTACAGTAATGTTCTCAGAATTAATTTCTTCTTGCATCTAAACAAAACTATTATTGTAAATATGCAAAAATAATAAATATAATAAAAAGATAAATTTTGAAAATACAAAATATAAAATAACATTTATCTACAAAAGAACTACTACACAATTAAACATTACTAAAACATGTATAATTTATAAAATTACAATTATAAGTATTTTAATTAATAATCATGTACTAAAATTACAACAAATAACTCAGTTGTAAGAAATGGTTAATATAAGTAATAATTTAAACTCAAAAGTAATAAATTTAAACTCAAATTTAAACGCAAAATATGATAAATTATAAGGAATTAATTTAATTGTTTATTTCATATTTGTATAATTTACGTCAATATATATAACTCAAGTATTCATTTTATTAATTAATTCACATAAATATAGTTATTCAAGAATGATCATTTTTCTTATATGAATTTATAAAGATTTAAATAGTAATTTTTCCATGCATTTAAATAACATTTAAAAAGTTAGTTTTTCATGTATACTGTGTTATATTTTTATAGTTTATTTTATATAAAATAAAGTTGGTTTATTTGTATAAAGTTTAATATTAAAGTAAAAATTTTCAAAATTTATTTTGTTGAAGTAATCATCATTACTACATCAATACATCATTAAAATATTAGAATATTACTGTGGTAATCACTACGAAAGATAGAAACACGAATAACTTTGTTAGTTTTTCTGGTATAATTAGAATGTGATGAGTGCTTACCGATTGTTTTAATTTGTCTCTATACGTGATGAACGTATAATAATCCCCCAGTGGTTGAATTAATTTTTCATTTATTACTTCATTTGGAAGAAGCATAAAATTTGACTTATTTATTTTATGACCTATAAAATAAAAATAAAACTTAATGTATAATTTAAAGCAATGTATAAAGTACGCAACAGATGTAATAAAGGAAAATATTATTTTTATAATTTTTGTATTTAGTATTTAGTATTATTTTATTAATTTTATAAAAAAATTTAATAAAATAATTTTATAAACAAATTAATAAAATTTATTAAAAATATTTACCAGAGAGAAATTAATAGCAGATAATTAAAAATAATTTTTGCAAAATAAAGAGCACAAATAACGTATTACTTAAATATAAATAAACGGAATTACACACACTTACTGGTGAATATTTCAATATAATTTTCAAGATTCCATTCTTTCAATTTGTCACGAACAAAATTATCTTCATTACTGGTGACAATAGATATATTTTGAATAGAAATGTTTGAAGGTCCTGCAGTATTATTATCATCATTAGGTGTTGTCATTTTGTTTATTTATATAACTTTTAATCACCTTATAATTATTAGTAGCTTTTAATCTACTTGCACTACTTTCTACGCAGCACCTGTGTTGTATAGCAAAAAATAAATTAATTTGAAGAAACTAAATCTCAAGGAATCGTAACCAATTAGACAATTTCTAAAATTATTAGCACAGAAGATTATTTCAATTAGAAACAATTGAATGCATTCCACATATTTAAGGCTGATCTACAATGTGTTCTTTGCTTTCTGTTTTCTGCTCTTAACTTCTTTGTGACTATCTCGTATTTCACAATTCCGTCGCGTAACGTGATGTTTCTTGTTTCTTCTGAAGTTCGTCAATTTTTATCTTGGGCGACAGAGAACAAAAAACATCGTGTTACGCGACGGAATTGTGGAATACGAAATAGTCTCAAAGAAGTTAAGAGCAGAAAACAGGAAGCAAAGAACACATTGTAGATCAAGCTTTATTTGCTGAAATTCGTTTATTTTACGCGACGAAAATTTAACCTACATGTTTTCTCCCTGCCGCGCCGCCTGCCCCGCAGTAGGACGCAACAAACTTCCTTAATCGGAGAAATGGAAAATCGACCCATAAATCACAATTTATTTAATGCACGAAAAGAGCTTATAATAATTACCTTCTACTAATAAACGCAGCAATGCGACAATGTACGTTCTTCTTCTTTCAACCTAAGCACTGAGACTCTGAGACTTGTTGCGACTTGCGACCAGGACAAACAAAGTTCGTGTATGCTCGGCACGTCGGCAAGCTTCGAGCGAAAAGAATAGGACAGACATCTGTTATCTCCTTCTCTCTTGAGCTATGACGTAGCTATGCCGTAGCTATGCCTATGCCGACTATAGTCATATATTTCTGGGATGTGTTCGGAAATGTCACCCGAGTGCACACGAGTATACTCTCGAGAAAAATCTCAGCGAGTTAGAAGGAGAAGGAAGTATACCCATGTGTACGCAGGTTACGTTTCCGGACGCAGCCCTGATAGTATCGTGACTCTCATATTTCAACCAACTAAATTTCTTCATAACAATGACCATAAAAATATAGTGTAGTAATCATGTTATAGAACAACAACTATAACGTTATAAATAGGGCCCGGACTTTCGGGCACGGAGACCGGGCACAAGCCGAGAATCGCTGCGCGCTCGTCAAACATCGAGTCCGATCGTCGAGCGTCGGATCTGTATTATAAATATAGTTACATTAATCATGTTATTTAATAAGTTTGACAATATTTATATATTTCAATTCACTATAGTATTTTGGTTTCTATAACCCATAAAAAAAGTTGATGTACTATTTGTTCACATTTTTATAGTTGCAGCAACTATAAAAATATTTCGTTAATATATAATTTACATAGTTATTGTAGAATTTGTAATTGTAGTTTACATAAAAAAATATATATATTCATGGAATTATAATTATATAGTCCATATTATTCCTCCCATGAAGTTTGTGCAACAATTATATATTAGTTCTCTTAACCACTTACTTTAGTTGCACTAATTATTAAACAGTTCATGGAATTATATTTATATAGTCCATGTTATTTATCCAATAAAGTTTGTGCAACAATTATTTATTAATTCTCTTAATCATTAATTTAGTTGCAATAACTATAAAATAATTCATTTAACTATATAAAATAATTTATGAGTACAACTTGCATAGTTGTCACCTATATAGTTGCCATGACCATGAATTTTTCTCTGAGTGTACGGTTTAGGGCTTAAAACACCATTGTAGATGGGCACTTAGGCCCGATCTACAATAGCTGTAGTAAGCTTTAAGCCGTAAGAAATTGACCAATTACAGGCGAATGTGAGGAGAATAATCAACTGTGATTGGTCAATTTCTTACTTCTTGAAGCTTACTACAACTATTGTAGATCGGGCCTAAAGCCTTGTGTCCACGATGCTAGAAATCGGTCCGAGTTTCGGTTATAAGCCAATGAAGCTGCTGCTATTCTGTAAGAGCTGCAAGTTGATTGGCTTATAACCGAAACTCGGACCGATTTCTAGTATCGTGGACACAAGGCTTAACTGATAGTACTGTAACTCGATTGTGTATCTTGAAACGAGGTGAAAATTACAAAAGTGAACAGTTTTTACTAGATTTCGACAAATGAAATCGTAGATACGCTAGTGAAATTCCTCACTTTTGTAATTTTCATCTCATTTCAAGATACACAATCGACCCCCAGCAGCACTAAGAGGTTACGAATCTCTGGAACGTCGTAAAATTTAATGTTGCGATAATTCGTAGATATCATTTGTAGATGTACATGAAACGGGCCTCTTTTAAGCGAGATTTTTTCTTCAAGTATCATCGCTATCAGAGTCTCGTAACGTGTAATCGAATTGACAGCAAATTATAGCTTTTCTCCAGACAAAATACAAAGAATTTAAATTTGTGTTCAAGATTGCACAAACAATGATTAACTACAAAAACTATAGCATTATGTAAGGTTAGAAAATCTGTCATCGTATTATGTAAATATTAATTATTTACGCACACCAAGCGAAAATCAAATTTATATAACAATACGTGTCATAAAATCATTTGTTATGACATAATTCCTTATCTCACATTGTCCACATTTCAGTAACTTATTATTTTTTTTTACAGTCTCAAACCGATGATAAAATTTTGAAATATTTATTTCTTTTAGACAAAGTAGTGGTGTTAACTGATTGTGAGTGCACTTTCGACAAAATAAGAGATATGTTGCTCATCTTAATAATTTGAAGTAAATTACTCCCAGCGAGAAATGACCTATCGAATCGACGTCAAATTGACGTCGAAATCATCGATATTACATCCATATCGAAATAATGCTCGAAATTTGAAGCTTATTTCGATGTTTGTGCTTTATGACATTTTTAAAAGAAGAGATTATTTGTGACATACATTCATCGGGCCAGACTGTAAACAGGCAAATTATGTATTTTTTGTTAAGACATCGATATTTCATCATTTCGATATCGATTTGAAGCTATTTTGATTTGCCTGTCAAATATATAATAACTTGCCATTATATAAAATACAATATGAATAAAAAATTATATTGTATTGGCAGACATGGATAATGTAAATATTTTATAATTTGAACATTATAATAATTGCATAATAATAATTGCATTACAATATTAATTTTTTTAGGCTTCCATTTCTAGTTACTTTATAACTGTAAAAGTCACAACAAAATTCCTGTTTGTAATTTGACAATTTTGAAAATTAAAATATTATATAACAGGTACATTTTCAGTACTACATCCGCTCATTTATTAAATAAGAAGTTAAATTAAGCAACTAATTAATAAATTATTAATATTAATTATTAATACAATAAGGTATTTACATTTATCAAAATAAAAAATAAGTTCAATTATGAAAATAAATATTAATAATTGGACTTATTAAAAATTAAATAATTTGTTCAGATATTGCGCTCGAATTCTTTTCGCGTTTTACAACGCCCGATCGTTTCATATTAGATGGCGCGATGCGCGAGTTGCCACTCTCAAAGAGCCCCTGCCGGCCCCACCTCTTTCCTCACTCGTTAGGTATCATGGCCGCACTTGCTTGCGTTTCTTCGAACGTGTCGAGTCTGTTACCTCTTTCTTAACGGATTGATCGTTGCGGCACGTGTTCTGGAGACCAACCGAGCGAGAGTCGGATCACCAGGGAGAGCTCACTGCCAGGAAAGGGAGAGCTGCGGCAGCTAGCGTCCGAGAGGGAGAGTCGAGGCGAGGAGTCCGGTTCAGCGAGCGGAGCCCTTAAGAGATTTTCATTGGGACGCCATATTTGTTACTTTCATTTGAGGATTCATATTTTTAGGGTTTATACCGTCATTTTTAAGGATTAACCATTAATTAAAGGTTAACTATCACTTGAAGGTTAACCATCATCCAAAGAAAAACCCTTAAAATTGGGTATAACCGCCAATTAAAGATTAACCTTCAAATGATGGTTAACCTTCAATTGGCGGTCCGAAATCACTCCCAACTTTAAGAGTTTTTCTGTGGTGTTTTTTTAACGGTTTTTTTTAACACCGAAAGTTGAGTGCATTTTTCCATAAGGGTATATCAGTAATTATTATATGCTATTTATGAAATTTAACATAGCAAGTGTTTATATTATATCTATTTCAACAGTTATTTAACTTATTGTTAGAGATGTTGATTTTGTACAGACATTTTATTCTCAAAGTCAAACATTTCAAAAATATAAACTCATAAAAGAGAGAAAATTAAATACACATCTGTTCTACTAATTCTAATATTAATTTGTTTACAATTTATGTCTTTTTTTACATTTTGCATACAAGACTATTTATATTTTGACGTACATATGATCAGTATATTAGGAACAAGTTATGGCGCAATTTACTTGGGATATAAAATAACCATTTACTTTTACTTTTAATAATTTATTTTTAATTTAAACAAATTGACTTTGTAAAAAAAATGCATTAATGACAAACTTCATTCAATGACAAACTTTCCTAAATCTTAATTACACTGAATCAATCTATGTTAATTGCACTAAGTCAATCTGTCAAATCTGTTTTTTTGTGATAATAAATATACATTATGTGCAATATATATTCTCTATCTAGACTTAAATAATATATATTTGCGATTATAAATACATATATGTACAACTCTATCTAGCGACTTAAATAATATATGTTTTTGATAATAAATACATATATATGCAACTCTATCTAGACTTAAGTAATATATTTTTGTAATAATAAATGTGCATTGCGACGACGCCGGCTAGCCTCGGTCTCGCCGGCCGAGAGGAAGCGCGCCGCCGAATTAATTAATCTGCCCGGATCTCGAAACGCGGAACGCAATCGTCATCCAAATCTAACGATAGCTCGACCGAATACTCCCGTAACTCGATATTGGGCGCCAGGTGTGGAGAAGGCCACACCACCTTGTTCACAACGTTAACGCTAAAGCTGAAACGCGAAACCGGCAATTATCTCAGTCGTGTGTTCTTTGATGAGGCCACGGGGCCTCGGTTGGAGCGAGGAGAGGGAGCGCTACGCAATCAACGCACAAGATAAAGTCCAGATGTAACAAGAAAACAAGTATATTTAATAATGAAACAGGGAGCTGGTCCTCTGCAGGAGGATCGATCTCACTCGGCGCGACCCGTTAACGCAGTACAAGAATACTTCACGATATTCCAACGCATTTCAGACGATACATGAACGCGAAACCTCAGAATACTTTACGATATTCTAACGCATTTCGGACGATACATGAACGCGAAACCTCAGAATACTTTACGATATTCTAACGCATTCCAGACGAGCGATACCTTCACGCAGAGTCTCAATCTCCGACGATACTCTACCGCGGAAGTGTGTCAAACGATACATTAACACGAAATCGCCGATCACGATACTCTAAATTCCAGACGACGCATTAACACGAAATCACAACGATCTCTTACCGCGAATTCTCAATTTCAGGCGAAACGTTACGCCACGCTACGCCAACGAGTGCTCCATTTCCATACGCAAAGCTGTACGTCACGCTAATCTACGCAAAACGACGGCGATACCTCCGTATCACGCCAGCAAAATGGACCTCGCGATGGGCCTCGGTCATCACGCCCTCGGCCTCGCGAAGTCCCCGATGCGGAACGCAACGATGCCCCGCACGCCACGACGCGATCACGCGGAGCTCGCGCGGCGGCCCCACGATGATACGGTGCCCGGTCGTGCGAAGAGCACCCCGCCCAAAACGGCTCGACTACGCCCTGCGCGTCTCCCCGTTAACGACAATCTAAATCGCGGAATTAACCGCTCCAATTGCACGAAACTCACGAAACATATATTCCCGAAAACTCACAATACGAGCGAAGTCTCACGCGGCATCGCTCACGAATAGTTTACACGAAAACGACGAAACACGAAACGCTGACTGTCGGCGGCCGCGCTTTCGGATTCCCGAGACGGGCAACTCTCATAATTCCGACTGAGCCCTCCCGCGGTATTTCTTTCGATAAGCTCTATAATCGATATTTGCACATTCTCGCGGAACAACACGACTCCCGGGAGGGCCTCGATATCGCGACGGTCTTACTTGGAGGTGTTCGAGCAGTGGCCTTACAATGTGGTGCTTCTATGCGACGTCAGCTGATCGTCCCAAGGGCCGGTGGTACCTTTTCGGCGGCTCGCACGACAGTGCCCGCTCCTCGGCTCGGCGGGACCACGCCGGGCCCGCGCTCCCGCGCGCCAGGTCCGCCAACTGCTGCTACCGCCGATCGCCGCGCCCGACCACTGCTGCCATTCGGCGATCGCCGCGCCCGGTTCGGGCGCCTCTCGTCTGCGCCTCCACCTACCGGCTCAGTCTGCTCTCATATCCGCCTCGAGTCCGGCTGTCCAGGCCGCGACTCGTACACCGGTTCGTCGACGGCCAGGCTGGACGGGCCATGGCCTGTCGACCGGTGGCGGAGCCCCGGTGGTGGCTACGTGCTCGGTCTCCGGGGACCTCCGTCGGGGCGTCCCCCGTTACGGTCTCCCCCGCTCTCGGGCCGGTACGTCGTCGCGGCTACTCCGTTTCGCTGTCCCTGGCTAGGGCCCCGGCGTGACCCGCCCGTCGGCCGTACGTCCTCGGCAAGATATGGCTCGGGCTGTCCACCTGTAATATTCCCGCGTGGCGGCCTTACGCCGTTACATTAATCTCCTGGCCATCTGCTCTGCACCTTCTCGAATCCTGAAATCTCGGAAGTAAGTTAGCCTAAGTTACGCTAGCGCTCCGCCCGTCTCGGGCGGAGGCACCACCCTTGACGTCCCTCTCGGTCGAGCTATCGCCGGAGCAAGGGACGCGACGAATGTCACGTCACAGCATATATGTGCAATTCTACCTAGATAAATAAATTAATTGTAAAAATTATTTCTATTGTAAGTTTTGTGCTCTTCTAATAAAGATATTGGGGAGAAATAAATAGATAATTTTTGATATATTTTCGATATACTATTAAACACATAAGTAGTGGAATGTGAATATATTTATTTATTTTAATGTATAATACAAGAAAAAGATCATGTTTTATGGTTTCTAATAATAGCTGCAGTGAGGAAATAGTAATCAATATCGAGTCGAAATCGATTTATTCTGAATTGAAAAGTCATCGAAAGTGATACCACATTTCCATCGAGATCGATGAATATTTCAATTACTTTTCGATATACGTTTTCGACGTCAATTTGATGTCGATTCGATGGGTCATTTCTCGCTGGGCTCTTCTTCATATATGTATAATAAAATACATTATGTTGTGTATAAGTGTTGCTTACTGCATTCACGGGATGCAGTATAATGTATTATCTATATCGTGGTATTTAAATAATATATGTGTCGCGCATGTTATCAGCATGTTTTACAAACACATAAACTTGTTAATAAAATTTGGTAAAATTAAACTTACACTTTTTTAATGTCTATAATGTATACATATAATACATAATATTGCTTTCCGATAAAGACATGTTAAAACATATATTTCACTCCGACTTGTATATACATATTTACTCCGATTCGTATATGTCTGCAATAGAACACAAATGACATTCAACAAATATTCTTTCAGGATAGTTTTTTAAAACATCTAAAGGCTACACGGATATACGTGGATACTCTCATAACATTCCACAGGATTCTAATACAGGATATAATTACGAATTCTAAATTAAAAATCTCGTGCATTATAAATGCACTCTCTTCTGAGGCGTGGAAACATTTGGTGGCTTGCTTTGCAAATTACTACGGATGTACAGAATGTGTTACTCACAGCTTCTTTAAATATGAAATTGGTATTCAATAACCTCAATTATAAAAGCATTAGACGTTAGAATTGCTTACACAGATTAATTTTAATATTAGTGTCATCAAAACTATAGTATATATACTTTATTAAGATTTACTAAATAGCAAATAATCTTCAGATTAAAAGTCGGTTTGTTACACTATAGATGCATCTTTTTTACAACTGATGCATACTCTTCTATTAATAAGATGTATTTAGATGCAGCAAATAACACATGCTCAAAATAGTAATGTACCTGGTTACATATAAATGGAATTTAAAAGGCAAAAATTTATAATTAGCTTTAATATACATATAAATGTATTTGTAAAGACAATTCAGTTTATAGGAATTGTATATTATTATACTTTATAAGTAATTTGTAATGCAGGTAATTCAGTATGTAGCCTTTTAAATATTCATATTAAAAATTCTATTTTTTTATACATGCATAGACCGAATAGCAACCTAAACATACATTCAATCTTCTTTTATGCATATTGGCAGTATAGAATCATTGCTTCTTCAATTGACACAGAAATTTTATTAATAAGCATTTATGATTTTATCCTATAAAATTCACCATTATTGTTTCCACTATTGGAATTGTGTGATATGTGACAAAATCATTAACGTATATTTTTTAAATTTCTGTGTAAACTAAAGAAGCAATGATTCTGTACTGTCATTGGTAGGTATTTATAGTTAGATCTTATATTTAAGACCGTCTCTTAAGCACAATCTTAAGATGTTATAAACCAATCAAAAGCGTATTAGCATCTTAAGACGTTATTTAAGATGGTCTTAAGATAAGAGAAAACTATAAATACGAGCCTATGTATCATAGAAGATTAATTAAATGTTTATGTTGCTATTCAGTTCACATATGTATCAGAAAATACATAAACTCGTCACAAAAATTAAAGGAACACTTAAATTTTCTTAAAAATTAGGCAAAATTTGAGCAGCTGTATCTTCGTTAAAAATGAACAAAATTTAAGTTTAAAAAAAGGGTTTTAAAGCTTGAAATCTCTACTTTTAGAAGATCACTATTTCTTTTAGTTTCTGTGAGTTTGGTAATTTTTACATATAGAAAACCACGAGCTGGACAAAATGGGAAATTTTCTTCTCACTTTGTGGGCCTGTCACGTGCTCAAAAAAATCCTGCGAAATTTTTTGACTTTCCAATGTGAAAGCTCGAAGTTTTCCCTACAAAATCTTTTTTTTTTTAATGTTTCTACGATTTTTTGTTACTGAGTTAACGCGGATTGAATAAGAAATGAGCATTTTGACTTTGATTGCTCATAACTCCGTTAAAAATCATCGTACCGCAATTCGCAAAATGGATTCTTAAAGCTAAAACTTTGCTCTATCAAGTCGTATAATCGCCAATTTTTTTATAAAGATGTTTGGATACATTACAAGTGAGTAAGATGTCGTAAAAATTTGCAATTTTTTACTTTTTTATTTAGATCCAAAAAACAATTGTGCAGAACAACAACAAAAATTTATTCTTTACGTTTTTTTCTACTTTTAAGTATCCTACATTTAAAAAAAATTTGCCGAATAGCTATGAGATTTTCTTCATGGTGGCCACTATGGTTTTACGGGGCAAAACGTACAAAAAATTGTGAAATTGCTTAATTTAAGTAAAAATCAAGAAAAAAAATTAAAAATAACGTCTGGCGGACGTTGAAAAACTGTTTTCAATTACACTGACAATACATTGAAGATGAGTAAGTGTCAGCATAAGCTAGAAAGACTTTTTTATAAAAAATTAATGTTTTGTGTTTTAAAAATTTGAAAAAATACCACCGGCATTAGCGTTACCCAAAGCATACGAGGAGGTTGCCCGGTCGGATTTACGCTTTGTTATGCGCGCGTGAGCGTGCGTATGCGTATGTGTGTCATTCAGCTGAGACCCCGCGACTCGTCGCTTTCGCAGTATTTTATGACTCTAAACTCATTCATGACTATGTATACGTGCGCGCACACGCACGTGTTTGTATGTATGTGTATGTTGTGTGTGTTCCGTATGCGTGTGTACGTGCGTACATGCGTGCATGTATGGGTGAGTGGATAGATGGTCGTAGGTGGTAAAATAAATTTTTTCAAATTTCGAAAACACAAAACATTAATTTCTTATTTAAAAAGTCTTTCTAGCTTATACTGGTATAAATTTTAAAAAATTTATTTTACCACCTATGACCATCTATCCACTCACCCACACACGCACGCATGTACGCATGCATACATACACATACACGCATGCAGGCGCACGCACACACAGTCATAAATGAGTTTAGAGTCATAAAATACTGCGAAAGCGACGAGTCGCGAGGTCTCAGCTGAATGACACACATACACATACGCGCACGCGCACGCGCGCATAACAAAGCGTAAATCCGACCGGGCAACCTCCTCGTATGCTTTGGGTAACGCTAATGCCGGCGGTATTTTTTCAAATTTTTAAAACACAAAACATTAATTTTTTATTTAAAAAAGTCTTTCTAGCTTATGCTGACACTTACTCATCTTCAATGTATTGTCAGCGTAATTGAAAACAGTTTTTCAACGTCCGCCAGACGTTATTTTTAATTTTTTTTCTTAATTTTTACTGAAATTAAGCAATTTCACAATTTTTTGTACGTTTTGCCCCGTAAAACCATAGTGGCCACCATGAAGAAAATCTCATAGCTATTCGGCAAATTTTTTTTAAATGTAGGATACTTAAAAGTAGAAAAAAACGTAAAGAATAAATTTTTGTTGTTGTTCTGCACAATTGTTTTTTGGATCTAAATAAAAAAGTAAAAAATTGCAAATTTTTACGACATCTTTACTCACTTGTAATGTATCCAAACATCTTTATAAAAAAATTGGCGATTATACGATTTGATAGAGCAAAGTTTTAGCTTTAAGAATCCATTTTGCGAATTGCGGTACGATGATTTTTAACGGAGTTATGAGCAATCAAAGTCAAAATGCTCATTTCTTATTCAATCCGCGTTAACTCAGTAACAAAAATCGTAGAAACATTTAAAAAAAAAGATTTTGTAGGGAAAACTTCGAGCTTTCACATTGGAAAGTCAAAAAATTTCGCAGGATTTTTTGAGCACGTGACAGGCCCACAAAGTGAGAAGAAAATTTCCCATTTTGTCCAGCTCGTGGTTTTCTATATGTAAAAATTACCAAACTCACAGAAACTAAAGAAAATAGTGATCTTCTGAAAGTAGAGATTTCAAGCTTTAAAACCCTTTTTTTAACTTAAATTTTGTTCATTTTTAACGAAAATACAGCTGCTCAAATTTTGCCTAGTTTTTAAGAAAATTTAAGTGTTCCTTTAATTTTTGTGACGAATAGTAGTATTTAATATAAACATCCAAAATGTTACATTACTTGCATCACAAGTAAATTACTTAAAAAGTATGATAATATTTAACTCCTATTTGCTCTATCGTCTTTTCAAATACCTTTATATGTATATTAAAGCTGATAACGGATTTTTGGCCTTTTAAATTCCATGTCTATATAAGTGATCAGGTATATTACTATTTTGAGTATGTGTTATTTTCTGCATCTAAATACATCTTATTAATACAAGATTATGCATCAGTTGTAAAAAAGATGCATCTATCAGTGTAAGACATCACTGCATCTAAATACATCTTATTAATACAAGATTATGCATCAGTTGTAAAAAAGATGCATCTATCAGTGTAAGACATCAATTTTTAATCTAAAGATTATTTTCTGTTTATTAAATCTTAATAAGGTATATATACTATAACATTTGTATTAAAATTAATCTCTATGGGCAATTCTAACGTAATGCTTTTATAATTAAAATTATTGAATATCAATTTCATATTTAAAGAAGCTGAGAGCAACATAATATTCTTTATATCCGTAGTAATTTATAAAGCAAGCCACCAAATGTTTCCAGGTATCCAGAAGAGAATTTACTTATAATGCGAAAACGAGTTTTTTAATCAAGAATTCATGATTGTATCCTGTATTAGAATCCTGTGTAATATGAAAGTATCCACGTATATTAGTGTAGCCTTTTTAGAGGTTTTAAAAAACAAGTTCTTTATCGTAAAAGAATATTTGTTGAATGTTATATTATGTTCTATTGTAGATATATACGAATCGGAGTGAAATATATGTTATAACCTATCTGTTAGAAAGCAATGTTATGTATTATATACACAGACATTAAAAAATTGTAAGCTAAATTTTATCAAATTTTACTAATTGATTTATGTATTTGTGAGATTATGCTGATAACATGCGCGACATGCATTATTTAAATACCACGATGTAGATAATAATTCCACTGCATTCTATGAATAAATCATTAAAGATTATTTTAACGTACACACACACACACGCACACGCACACGCACACGCACACGCACACACACACATACATATACACACACATACACACACATTTATTTAATTTAAATATTTTATACGTTCTGCAAACATGTGTGGAGACTAGAAGCACATTCTTTGATAAACACAGCAACTGAATTAGTCACAGATAATTCCATAACATTTCACTAGATTTTAAAAACGGAAACAATAATAATAAACTCTCGCTTAACAGAATATCATGGTTTGTAAATGGACTTTCTCTTGATATCAGTCAGTTAAAGACTGCTTTGTAGTTATTGTGAAAAGGACACCTTACTTTTAGCTCTTGTAAAGGTAGAATTGACATTTAGTAATCTAAATTAACCACATTATAAAAATGTTTACAGAATAATTTTAGTGGAAATATTATTAGAGAGAGAGCAGTAGTACATACAACTAACAGCTACTAAACATACCTTATAAGACTTTAGTAAACAACAAATAAGTTTCATATTTAAAATTAGTCAATGCATGTCTTTTCCAGTACTGGTGTATATTGCGCAGACACAGAGATATGTTATTTGTCACAATAAAATAATCTGTTGTAGCATTGAAAAAAAGCTAATTATTTATTAAAATGTTACTAAGAACGTTGCTGTAAATAAAGAAACTACAATCTCAGATTATTAACAAATAGTTAAATGTAGTAAGCAATACCTGTAAAAATATTTAGCTTTAGTATGTAAATATTCTTAATATGACTCACCGTGAAAACAGTTTGTACCCTACTTTATACTGTATAGGTATGTAGTTGATGAAGCTAGTACAGATAACAGGAAAATGAGTCAAATCGTCATATTATACATTTCTGTATTTTATTCAAAAACAACTAAACAAAATTTTGGAAAGAGGAATATGATGTGCTATTCTCTAAAAGCAAATGCATACATTAATATCTATATATTTTCAGGAAAATATACTGGCAAAAATTACCTTTGGACATCCTACATATATGTATGTTAGTTTTTTAGATTTACTTTTTAAGTTTTGTGTTAAATTGCATAATTTTTTTGCACTAACAGTTATACCTTAAAATGAGTGATAAATGACAATTTCAACGACATCTTCTATCTGTTGACAGTTTTGACAACAGTGTATATAAAAAATGAATATAAGGGCAGTTTTGACACCTAGCGTGTTGCTTTCAAATCGAGAGCGATTATCACGTTTAACAGCATCCTTGTAAATCTTTTAAACAACAAGTTCTAACATGTTTAAGATTTTGCTGTATTTTAAATTAATTTCTAGTCAGGAAGTGAAGCAATCTTTCTTGAACAATATTTATGTTACCCGATTGGACAAATATAAAAATGACATGTTGTGAGAAAAGATTTCTTCTAGTTCAATTTATTCAAATGGCACCTGAAATAGTAGATTTCATAATGTATATTGTATTGTTAGAATATAAAGATTATTATAATGACTCAATGCAACATGAAATACAGTTGATAAATTATTGTTGCCAAAATACACTTTGTATTTAAATAATTTTATATAACTCATCGTTAAAATAATTTGTACTATATTTGTACACATGATTACTCTATTTTATATTCTATAGGCATGTGTAGTTAATGAAGCCAATACAGATAACAGAAAAGTTAGTCAAAACCATATTATACATTTCTGTATTTTATTTGAAAACTAGAAAAAATTTTAGAAAGAGGAATATAATGTGTTATTCTCTAAAAAAGCAAATGTACATTAATATTTTTAGTAAAATATGAGGGCAAAAACTATCTTTAGACATATGTATGCATGTAAGTTTTTTCAGTTTAATTATTTATATTTTTTAAGTTTTGTGTTAGAACGGATTAGCTTGTACTAACTGATGTTATGCCTTAAAATGAGTGATAAATGACAATTTCGACATCTTTTATTTATTGGCAGTTTTGACACCTACAAATATATATAAAAAAATATATAAAAGCAGTTTTGATGACAGTAGTCAAAACTGCCTTTCTGTATATAAATATATATAAAGTTAAATAACGGTAGGTTTGACGACAGTTGTTTAAATTAATTTTTCTATATACTTATATATATTCAGCCGTGTAAAGGTAGTTTTGACGACAGTCGTCAAAACTACCCTTCTATGGCCACGCAAATATATAGCCATGCAAAGGTAGATTTGACAACTGTCGTCAAAACTGTCTTTATACCGCGGTGTTTTTGACGACCGTCGTCAAAACTTCCAAATGTCGTCGAAACTGCCATGTTATAAGATAAATTGTCGTCAATACCCATACAGCACAAAATATTTTCAAAAAATATGTCTAAATATTTCTATAAAAATATTGCAAAAAACATTTTAAAATGGTTTTGGGAATATTTTAAAATGATTTAAAAATATTTTGTGATAACGTTTGTAAAAATATTTTAAGAATTTTTTAGAAATATTTTTTAAAATGTTTTTATTTACCATCCAGATAATATTTTCTTAAATATTTGAAATATATTTTTAAAATATTAATTAAAATCTACATATATATTGTTTTATAATCTTGTTTCAAAATATTTAAAAAATATTATTTTAAATTTTTTAAGTTCCCTCGCGGCGTGTTGCTTTCGCGCCGCGGTCGTTACCTCCGGCGTCGTCCAAGCAAAAGTTTTCCAAGTTTCTTCGCGACGTGTTGCTTTTGCGTCGCGGTCGTTACTTCCGGCGCCGCCCGAGCAAAAATTTTTTAAGTTCTCTCGCAGCGTATGGCTTTCGCTGGAACGAATCGGTACAGCGTCCAAGTTCTGTCGGATTAAACTATAACATTTTTTTACAGCAAGAGCTATAATTTAGCAACCCATGTGCGAATGTCGGACTTCTGCCAGAGTTGTCTGCATGGCCCAGAAGTGGCACAATATTGGCTGCCAAGACTTGATGGGTGGTACTGCCCCAGTGCGGATAAACCGCTAGATCAGTATTGTGTCAGTCTCGGTGACCAGTACCCCCATCCAACCATATTCTGTTCCGAGGCCAGTCTCGTCTCAGTACTGACCGTGTATAAGGCCAGAAATGATATTGCTCTATGGCCAAGAGTCGGCTCAGTACTGGGCATGTATTGGGTCAACTTAGAAAATTTTCGCTCAGCGCCGGAGGTAACAACCGCGCGAAAGCAACACGCCGCGAGGGGACTTTTCGCTAGAGCCGGAGGTAACGACCGCGTTTGTGCCTCTCGATTACAAGTACCCCGAATTATGGTGTCATTCGTCTCGCTTTGCGTCAACATGGCGTATCGTCAACCCCCGAGATCGGCTGCCGGATATCTCGTACGGTAATCGAATTTGCGTCGTCGTCGCTCTCAGCGGTCAAGACCCGATGGTCTCGATATTTCGTCACCGGCGCCCGTAAGCGGCCGTGCGTAAGACCGTGCGTCGCCGACCGCTCGGCCGGCCGGTTGGGTACTATAAGAAGTGCGGTGCGCTCGGCGAGCCGAGCGACACGAGCGATACGTATGGACGTACAAACGCGTTTCGCTTGGTCCGTACAAATGTGTAAAACGTTTGTGGAATACGGTTTTATCATGCATGTTGTTAACGTTATTATATTAATATTATATTAAGTTAAATATACGAATTTTATATTAATAAATAATTATTACATTAATTGTAATTGCGTTATTTTATATTATTTTTAATATTTACCGGTTATTATCATTACACGATTTTTGAACACTATAAAGATATGTTATATAGGAGTATAAGCAACAAGAAAGCGTCAGAATCAAAGGATCACCACACACACTAGTTCGTTCGACCATCGATGTCAAGCGACGTTAGGTGCGGTATTGACTCGGATGGGTGACCGCGCGGCTGTATGCACACACGACATATACATAATAAATGTATTTTCTTTTTTTTTGTTTTTCTAAAATTCTTAATTCACAAAAGCATAACGGCATATACATACCTTTAAATGACTTATATTTATGTCATTTTTAAAGCATTTTTAAAATGATTATGAACATATTTTATTTTTTAAAACAATATTTCTAAAAGATTTTACAAATATTATTGAATATATTTATTTGCAATCTTTTAAAAATATTTTTGAAAATATTTTTCTGACATGATCTGACGGACATAGAAACATTCTAAAAATATTTTTGTAAATTATTTTAAATTATTTTAATCTTCCTAAAAAATATTTTAAAAATATTTAAAAAACATTTTGTGCTGTATGGGTAGTGCCTTTAGACAAATATATATATATATATATATATATATATATATATACATAAACTCGTCATAAACTCGTCATATATATACATATATATGGGGCATTCTCCGTGAAATCAGACACCCCCTCTGTCCAAAAATTGGGGTTACCTAAAAAATTCATTTGGGGCTCATTTTATAGCTACACATATGTAGTTTTATTTGAGCTGTGGCCTTTTGAAAAATCAACATGGCGGATCCTAATATGGTGGCCGAAGTCTGCGGGTAACGAGGTACGACAGATGAAATCGTTACTTGGAAGTTATAAAACAGTGTGTTAATGGGTTTATTTAGTAGTTAGCATTGAATCCATGGAAAAAATGAATTTTTAGTTTGTCCAAAACCAATATGGCGGCCAAATTATCCGTGAAATGCTAAAAAATAACTATTTTGTTCTTTAAAAATTACAAACTGCGTTCAATTTCCATGAAAATTTATATCATGATACATTTTGAGATGTTGATCGTAAATTAACAATTGGGACGTTGTATTTGAATATGACGAAACCCAATATGGCGGCTGTATATTCGAAAAATGCTAAAAAATAATGACATCGATATTCAAATTATACAAACTCTTTCCAATTACACATTTTGTTGCTTGCGATTTCTTAAGTGTTCCTAGGTAATTGTGAGGTGCAGAATCCAAGTATACCGTCAGATTTGTGGTCTATCAGATCTAGTTTACGAGATACGGCATATATGCCTTAGTAAATTTAAAATTTCGAGGTCTAGCAGCGCCAAGTTTTTTTACAAGAAAAATTTATGTATTTTAATAAAATATTTTTATTTTGTACTGTTACCTCTGTAATTCTTTGTGATTAAATCTTTTATTCTATTGAAAAATACATATATAAACTTTGTATTTAAATACCTTGTATTCTTTCGTTGGATTAAATATTTTAATAAAATATTTTTATTTTGTACTGTTACCTCTGTAATTCTTTGCGACCACTAAAAAACACACATGTAAACTTTGTATTTAAATATCTTGTATTCCCTTGTTAAATTTAAATAAATAAAAATTTTTAATTTTATAAAATTGTTATCATACATTCTTTTTCTAATTGACACAATGTAAAGATTTTCCAAAGTAATGCAACAATTATTTTTTTGAGGCAATATATATGTTCTCTCTGTAATTGGCGCTGTAATTTAAAAAGATATTATTTCTTTTTTGTAATTGTAATAGATCACTTGAAGCGCGGCTCTTCTTTAATAAGGTAACATAATTTTGTGATATGTATCACTTGGGTTATAATTTTTTGGAAATAAAAATACTACTGCTTAGATTTTTTCGAAATTTTTTGACATACAAAGATTACGTCTACCACTTGTTACTTAGGTTTTTTCGAGGTATATATATACACACACACACACACACACACACACACACACACACACACACACACATGCACTCACATATATATTTCTTTATATATACATATTTATGTAATATTGCTATGTAATATTACATTGCACGTATGTATACATGTATGTATGTATGTATGTATGTATGTACGTATGTATGTGTGTATGTATGTACCTATGTATATATAATATACCTTGCTGCTGTTGTTGCTGCTGCTGCAGAAGGTGTCCCTCATCCTGTTGTCCTTCCTGCTGGCTTTGCTGTGGCTGGCCCTGCTGGCCCTGCTGGCCCTGCTGGTTTGCTGCCGGCATTTGCACTTGCTGGCCCAGCTGTTGCAGTTGCTTTTGCTGTTGCTGATGCAAGTGCAACAACTGGTCCAGTTTCTCACTGGGCTTCATTATTTTTTGACCTGTAAAATACATAAGTAAAATACATATTAGTATCATATATCATTATCATTTTCATGTATAATACTAGTTATATTTCAAGTATATCAGTCTTACTAAACGATATACTTGCTCTATTACCAATGCATTAATAACATTTACTACGTTTACGCGAGCGTTACTTCTGTAGTAACTTACGATAATTCCTTTGCGTATATATATATATATATATATATATATATATATATATATATATATATATATATATATATATATATATATGGGGCATTCTCCGCGTGTCGGAGTCCTCTCCTGCCCACTTCAATTTTGACATAATTCAACCAACCAGGGCTTAAAATTTCGTTGAAGTGTCTACTTTTTAATGCCATGTGGCCTTTTGTAAAAATTCAAAATGGCGGACTAATGCAGCGCCGAGAATGAAGAAAGTAAAAAAAATTAATTGTATATCTTCTTAAAAATGCAGAAATGTTATTTGATTTGGATGAAACTTGGTACTAGGAGGTTTTCGAGGTCGTTGATACCGAATGCTTCTCTGTGTCTCTTTGTAAATTTATATTATTGTTGAATTTTTTTATAAAAAACATTTCTGCTATTTCCCTCTTCTTAGTCTGTTTCTTCTTTTGTAAAATTACTGGTTTCTTCCAGTCAAATTCGTGTCCATATGATGTTCTGTGACAGCTAACCGCGGAATGATTACTGACATTTTTTTATATCGTTCTGGTGCTCCCTGAGACGCGTACATAAATGCCGTTTCGTTTGCCCAATGTACACTACATTACAATCTTTGCAGTTTATTTTATATACTAGTTCGGATTGATTGAGATCATCTATCCTGTCTTTCTCTCTTTTTATTATGCAATCGAGTTTTTTAGGGACCGTGTATAGAGTACTGATATTGACTTTCTTTAAATCTCGACTTATGGACTCACTCAGATCTTCCACATATGGTAACGGTATACTATTCTTTGGATCAAAAATTATTTTACGAATTTATAGCTACGAACACGTATTTTTGAAAGAAGGTACCATAAATTATTCAAACTATCCTGTCAGTCTTAGAACGACAGTTTTTGGCGCTACTGAAGCGACAGTTTTTTTTACTTAAATCAAGTGACATTTCTGCATTTTGGTCGGCCATATTGGATTCGCCATCTTGAATTTCCAAATTTCGACTTCACATTCGGAATCAGCGACCTCGAAAACCCCCTAGTACCGAGTTTCATCCAAATCAAGTAACATTTCTGCATTACGGGCGGCCAAATTTAATCCGCCATTTTGAATTTCCGAATTTCGACTTCAGATTTGAAATCAGCAACCTCGAAAACCTTCTAGTACCAAGTTTCATCCGAATCAAGTGGCATTTCTGCATTTCGGTCGGCCATATTGGATTCGCCATCTTGAATTTCCAAATTTCGTCTTCACATTCAGAATCAACGACCTCGAAAACCCCCTAGTACCGAGTTTCATCCGAATCAAGTGACATTTCTGCATTTTTTAAGAAGATATACAATTAATTTTTTTCACTTTTTTCATTTTCGGCGCTGCATTAGTCCGCCATTTTGAATTTTCACAAAAGGCCACATGGCATTAAAAAGTAGACATTTCAACGAAAATTTTAAGCCCTGGTTGGTTGAATTATGTCAAAAATTGAAGTGGGCAGGAGAGGACTCCGACACGCGGAGAATGCCCCATATATATATATATATATATATATATATATATATATATATATATATATATATATAGATATATATATTATATATATATATATATATATATATATATATATATATATATATATATATATATATACGTAAGTTACTACAAAATCCTGTTTACGCGAAGGAAAATCCCGTTTATATATATATATATATATATATATATATATATATATATACATATATATACATATATATATATATATATATATATATATATATATATATATATATATATATATATATATATATATATATATATATATTTATATATATATATATAAACGGGATTTTCCTTCGCGTAAACAGGATTTTGTAGTAACTTACGATAATTTACTCCGCGTAAACGAGTAAATTATCGTAAGTTATTACAGAAGTAACGCTCGCGTAAACGTAGTAATTGATATACATTATAAATATATTGATACATATTCTAAATAAATTATAATGAATTGTTTCTGACTAACCCGTCGTATCCTGCTGATCCTGTATCGTAGTGTGCACGCTGTCTTCTTTCGCCATATCTTTTGTTTTCCCCATATCGTCTGCTAGTTCCGCGAGTCAACAATGTCAACAAGCGTTTTTCATTTGGGTTCTAGTCTATGCGTGTCTGCCTGTTTGTTAAAAAATGTCGTGTCGTTGACCGCTTCGTTGAGTGTACATTTTAACGAAAGCAACTCATTCACGAGTTTTCAAGGTAACACACGCACGCAGACACACACACACGTACACATACACATAGGCTCCACTCGTATTCATATAATCACATTCACACACTTAAATTTACACTCACAACATTTTTCCCTGTTATATTTTACATTTGTATTTTTCGTTTTCTGTCATTATTTTATAATCCATGGAAATGTGTGATAAATTAACGAAAAGACCTAAGCAAAACTTTGTAGAAGCTTGGTTTAATGATGATTGATATAAATCTTGGATACGCAAAGTATCATCTAATAATAGTCTTTATTATTGTAATATATGCAATAAAAATTTTTCATGCAATTCAACACATATTTCTAAACATGTGGATTCTGCATATCACAAAGAAAAAGAAAAATCATTGTTAAATAGTAATGATGATGATCATTTGCGAAAGAAAAAAGTTCGTAAATCAATATTTCAACGACAATGGTTAGATATAGAGCAATTTCAATGTTGGTTACGTGAAGTGCCAAATGATCCAAGTTCATTCTTTTGCTTAACTTGCGATAAATCTAGTGTTGGTGGTTTATCGCAAATCCATCGTCATGCAAAATCTACAACTCATATAGAAAATTCACAAAAAAATTGTAATACAGAAAACAAATCAAATGAAAATTCAAATACGCAAAGTAATAAACCGCGTTTGTCATTTGATGAGCGTAAAAAAAGATTGGAGATTAAATTTTGCGCATTAATTGCTGAGAACAATATTCCTTATAAAAATGCTAGTGTTCTTCTTAACTTTTTTTAAGTTAATATAGATGATTCAAATGATGTTATTGCGATGAAAAGCATGAGCATGGGCCGAACAAAATGTAAAAATATTACAAACGTTTTGTGTCCAGTCGAAACGGAACGTGTCGTTAACAAAATTCAGAAAACAAAATTTACAGTCTTTATTGACGAAACATCCGATATTTGCAATACTAAATGGATGACTTTTTTTGTTCGCTTTGTTGACCCGGAGACGTTAGATATTCAATCTCAATTAGTTAAATTAATTGATATTGATGCCAAAGATTCCAGTGCAGAAAAATTGTTTCAGGCATTTAAATTTGAAATGTGCAAATTACAGATACCTTTTTCAAATATTGTTGCCTTGTCATCTGACAATGCGTCCGTCATGATAGGGAAACATTTATTATTCAAAAGAAAATTAGAAGAAGTATGTTCCGGAATGGGAGAGCGAGTCTAGATGAGCCGCGCGTGGCTCACGCGACGATCACGCAAGGGGCACGCCGCCCGGCGATAATTGTCCGTGCTTGTGCTTAACGAAGGAGCCGGTCGATCCTTCAGTTCGAATCCGAAGCTCACAGCTGAGAGATCACGCTCTTTTCCGCACGTCAGATCGCGAATAGCCGAACAATTCCTGCCGCGTGCTCAGAGTGGTGAGCGAACGCGCTTCCGAGCTCTGTCGATTTTCTGTAAAACCTGCCGCCCTACTCGACTCACGCCGTCAAAATTAAAGCTCAATTTTATTTAAAAAAAAAGGGATTACGATTATTACCGGTTCTCCCCTCCTCCATTCCCGATTCTCCGAATCCATCCGAAACATTGGTCCTTCGAGCCGGATCGGGATTGAGGTTCTTTGAAAAGAAACGGTGGTGACTCGTTGTGAAACCTTGAGTGACTCCATCGTCGCCGAGATGTCGTCGTTTGAGGAGATGATTTAAAAAGTTGGGACATTCGAAGATGACGTATGCGGCCGCGAAGGCGCGAATCGAAACGACCAAGGAGAGGTTCGAGCAGTGTCGAGAGTTGGACGCCAAGCTCCGGGTCATTGCCGACGCCAAGACCATGGAAGCGCACCCCTACTTCGCCAACCTCGAATTTGTGGAGTGCGAGGATTCCTACGATCGAGCGTTGGACTACCTGTACGAGAGGCTCGACGAAGGTTCTCCATCCCCGGACGCTATTCCAGGCAACGTAAGTCGGTCGCTCGACTTTCCGTCTCACTCAGCGCTGAACCTGCCAAAGGTCACCTTACCAACGTTCGACGGGTCCTACGAAAAATGGGAGAGTTTCCGCGATCGTTTTTATTCAATGATTATCGGTGAAACCAGTTTATCGAATGTACAGCGATTGCATCATTTGTTCTCGTGTCTAAAGGGTGAAGCGAGCGCCGCGATAGAACACTTAGCGTTGACTTCCGAGAACTTCGCCGTTGCGTGGCAAATTCTCTCATCCCGTTACGAAAATAGACGGCGATTGATCAGTACGCACCTCAACAAACTGTTTTCATTGCCCGTCGTCAACGCGAAGTCCGCTCAAGAATTGCGCGCGTTAAGAGACAAGGTGAATGCCGCGATCGCCGCGTTAAAAAATCTGACGCGTCCGGTCGAACAGTGGAGCGATATCCTCGTGTTTCTTATAACGCAGAAGCTCGATAAATCGTCGCGAGAAGCGTGGGAGCTCAAACTTGGGCATAGTGTCGATCCGACTTATGCCGAACTCGACGCGTTCCTAGATTCCCGCATCCGCGCTCTCGACTCAATATTGCCGTTCGCACAGGACAAACCGAGCGACCCGGCGGCGAAAACAAAAGCGAAGTCAAGGGCGATCGCTTCGCATACCGCAAACGCCTCGAAGCTATCGTGCCCTGTTTGCGCCGAGCAACATCTTCTATACCAATGTCACGAGTTTGTAAATAAAGCGCCTGTTGAAAGGTATGAGTTAGTTCGAAAATTCAAGCGATGTCTAAACTGCTTTAGTTCGAAACACCAAGCGAAAGAATGTTCGAGTTCCCGATCGTGCAAAACGTGCCAGAAAAAGCACCACACATTGTTACATTTTCCCGATGCCTCGAAACAACCCGACGAGAACGCGTCCTCGTCAACTCCGAAAATTGAATCGGCAACCGCAGACGTTGTTTCTCACGTCGTCGCCGGGGCAATCGCGCCCCCCCGTCAAGTGTTCCTCGCCACCGCAAAAATCAGGGTTTATTCCGGTCACGGTCGATTCCAAATCGTTCGCGCCCTCCTTGACCAAGGGTCTGCGGCGTCGTTCATAACCGCAAGCTTAGCCCAGACCGTACGCGCTCCAAGAATTCGCGCATCCGTTAACGTGACCGGCATTGGAGATACGCATACCTCCGTCCGACACGCCGCTCTGATAACGATAACTCCGAATGATTCAGATACCCCTGCCTATCCCACGGACGCCTTAATTTTAAAATCGCTCACGAGATACGCGCCGAATCAACTGCATTGTCAAAGTCAATGGCCACATTTGAAAGGACTTCACTTAGCCGACCGCGATCCCGCTTCGTCGGAACCCATTGACGTCATCATTTTGATGCAGCAACTGTGGGCGGCAAGGTGCTCTTGGGATGAACCCATTCCCTTCGAGCTTCTCGAGACCTGGCGACAATATCACAAACAGCTTCCGGAAATAGAGAATGTGTCTATCCCACGGTGGACTCAGAGCGGCCATCACTCGCTCCGGCAAGAGATACATGGATTCTCCGACGCTTCCACCAAGGCTTATGCCGCCGTAGTGTACATTCGAGTCATCGCCGTGGACGGCACGATAACAGTAACCCTGCTGGCGGCGAAATCCAAGGTCGCCCCGATCAAGACGATGACAGTCCCGCGACTCGAGCTCCTGGCGGCCCACCTGCTCGCGAAACTCATACGTTTCGTCTGCACATCGCTCGACATTGACGTAAATAATGCCGAAATTCAATGTTGGATCGACTCCGAAATAACGCGAGCGTGGCTGAGTCGCGCCCCGGCTTATTGGAAAACGTTCGTGGCCAATCGGGTCGCGGAGATTCAGACATTGCTCCCCAATGTGTCTTGGCAACACGTATCCACAACCGAAAATCCGGCCGACTGCGCGTCACGCGGGATATCGCCCGCGGAGCTCGCTTCGAATACTCTGTGGTGGTCGGGCCCTTCCTGGCTCTCCCAGCCCGCAGCGCAATGGCCAACGCAAGGTCAGCAACCACAACCCGATACCACTCTCGAGGAACGGACACGTCACGCGGCAGTCCACGCGACAACAGCAGCAAAATCCTGGAATTTATCGCAACGCTACTCGTCGTGGTCAAAATTGTTGCGAATCACGGCTTACATTCAACGCTTTGTTAAGCGCGTCCGAGCTCGGCAACCGGCCGCGGGCGCGGTTTCCCGATCGACAACCCGCGTCGATAGCCTAACGCCAATCGAGATTAACACGGCGGAAATCTTCTGGTTGCGATCAATACAAGCCGACATTTTCCCGATTGAACTAACATTCCTAGCGAAAGCGACTCGCGTTCCGAATTCAAGTTCTCTTCTCTCCCTAAATCCTTTTCTCGACGAGCAGCGGTTCCTTCGAGTCGGAGGCCGCCTCCGCCACGCGGACATCGCTGAGCGAGCACGTCACCCGATTATCCTCAAAGATCACCCGTTAGTTCGAATGATAATTCGCGATACTCACTTGCGAGCTGTCCACGCAGGCTCTCAATTGACGTTGTCATTACTGCGCGAAAAATATTGGATATTACGCGCGCGCTCGCTAGTCCGTGCTGTATTGTATCAGTGCGTCATATGTACACGCGAAAGGGCAACCGTCCCGAGCGAGCTGATGGGCGACCTTCCGCGAGTCCGAGTAACTCGCGCCGTCCGCGCATTCGCTCACGTTGGAGTCGATTACGCTGGTCCGGTCCTCGTCCGGACCACCAAGGGTCGCGGCCATAAGGCTAACAAGGCATACATCTCGGTGTTCATCTGCATGACCACCAAAGCGATCCACCTTGAGCTCGTCAGCGACTATTCGACGAGCGCCTTCCTCGCGGCATTCTCACGCTTCGGGTCTCGCCGCGGATTTCCAACGTCGATATATTCCGACAACGGGACGACGTTCCAGGGCGCCGATCGCGAGCTGCGACTCGCTGCTCGGGCCGCCGCCGAGACTCCGAATTTCCAAAATCACCTGGCTTCCGAGGGCGGGACCTGGCATTTCCTACCGCCCTCCGCTCCGCACTTCGGGGGGTTATGGGAGGCTGCCGTGCGCAGCGTGAAGTACCATTTAAAACGTTGCATTGGCTCGTACACTCTCACTTTCGAGGAGCTGACCACCGTGCTCTGTCGCATCGAAGCCTGCTTAAATTCCCGCCCGATAGCGGCCGTCTCAGAAAATCTGGACGATTACAATCCCTTGACCCCGGGGCACTTTCTAATCGGGGGACCTCCGTTATCGACTCCAGAGCCCAGCGTCCTCGAGCTTAACGAAGCTCGATTATCCCGCTGGCAATTACTCCAAAGAATCTCCGAGCAGTTTTGGAAATCGTGGTCCAACGATTATCTGCTCACCCTGCAGCAGAGACCGAAATTGGAGGGTCGCGCACAAGCTCGCGCGGGTCGGTCAGCTCGTACTCCTGCGCGACGCACTCGCGCCTCCGTGTCGCTGGGACCTAGGTCGCATCGTCGCGTGTCATCCCGGAGATGACGGCCTCACCCGCGTGGTCACCGTGCGCACCGCGCGCTCGCAATATAAGCGACCGATCGTAAAGCTATGCTTCCTCCCGGTCGACATCAACACCGCCACCGCTCAAGATTCTGCCTCGGCGGGCGGAGCCGATTCCGATCCATGTAAAGGAAGCGAAGCCTGACCCCATCTATATTGTAACTCATCGCGTGTGAAATAAAATTCTGCGATCCGCTGCTTTGTAATGTCAATTTCCATACCGGCGCTTTTTTCAGCAAAAAATTTTTTGTATTCTAATGTCGAATGAAATCATTCGAGGCGGGCGGTATGTTCCGGAATGGGAGAGCGAGTCTAGATGAGCCGCGCGTGGCTCACGCGACGATCACGCAAGGGGCACGCCGCCCGGCGATAATTGTCCGTGCTTGTGCTTAACGAAGGAGCCGGTCGATCCTTCAGTTCGAATCCGAAGCTCACAGCTGAGAGATCACGCTCTTTTCCGCACGTCAGATCGCGAATAGCCGAACAATTCCTGCCGCGTGCTCAGAGTGGTGAGCGAACGCGCTTCCGAGCTCTGTCGATTTTCTGTAAAACCTGCCGGCCTACTCGACTCACGCCGTCAAAATTAAAGCTCAATTTTATTTTAAAAAAAGGGATTACGATTATTACCGGTTCTCCCCTCCTCCATTCCCGATTCTCCGAATCCATCCGAAACAAAGTATGTCCACGTTTATTTACATTTTCATGCCTTTGCCATTCCGCTGCGTTAGCAGCGCGTGCTGCTTGTGATAAATTACCCTCATTTTGCTATGATTTCATTTAAAAAATTGCTAATTACATTAACAGCAGTCCGAAACGTTCAGCTATTTTTAAGGAATTTTGTGAATGTTTCTAAGAAAAATATCGCAAAATATTAAAATTATGTGATACACGCTGGCTTTCTCACTACATGTGTGTAGAAAGACTTCTGGAATCTTGGGATACTATTAAGCATTTTCTTACTGAAATGTTAGTAAAAAAACAAAACCTGGAGAATATCTATTATCTCAGATGGGCAACGTAGAGATGAAAGAGTATTTTTTATTCTTAAAATATGTTTTAAATTTCTTCAATGCATTTAATGCATTTTTTCAAGCATTAGAAACGAGAATCTATTTATTGCACTCAAAATCTGTAAACTTTCTCTTCCAAATTTGTCGAAACTTTTTAAAAGAGGAGCACTTAAAACCTTTCTCCATAAACACAATATTCTTTTTAACAGAAAATCAAAAAATTCTTAACGAAATTACTTTAGGATCAGAATGTGACGAATATCTTAACGAATTAATGCTGCAGGGGCATACAGACATTGTTACAACAGTTCGACAAAACTGTTTAACATTTTATGTAACTGCTGCAGAAAAAATTCGCAAAAGATTACCTATAAATGATGTGTTTTTATCAAAATTAAAAGTTTTTGAAGCTGAAACAAGTTTGTTAAATACTGAGAGAAAAATATCATTTAGTGATGTTTTATTCGTAGCTAAAACTATCGGTAGTTGTGATGAAGATGACTTAAAAAAAGAATGGATTACATTACCATTAGATTTTATAATGGAGAAGAAGCAAAATCTCTCTACATTAAATTTCGACAATATGTGGAAAAAAATTTTGCAATGTCAATATTCAAATAATACTGCAAAATATCCAAATTTAACAAATGTTCTGAATGCTGTTCAATCACTTCCAAATTCAAATGCCGATCCGGAGAGAATGTTTTCCCTCTTAAGTGATGTAAAAACGAAAAAACGTAACAAACTCTCGTCAGCTTCTGTTAATGCCACTTGCGTTTTTAAGTCAACGTTGAAGACGAGAGGAGAAACATCTATAAATATGACGATTGAGGAAAAACATTTGTCTCTTATGTCGCCAGACAAATTATACGCTAGAGATGCGAGAAAAAACCGTATTATTTTAAGGCTACATGCTGTGGATGATATTGCTGGTCCTTCATTTGCAGACTAAAAGTGTTAAATCTTAGATTATAAAAATCTTGCATTTGACATCAAGCTTAAAAATTATAAGCGTGTAAAAAATCTTGTCAGCATTTGACATCACGCTTACAAACGATAAGCGTGTAAAAAATCTTGTCAGCATTTGACATCACGCTTACAAACGATAAGCGTGTAGAAAATCTTGTCAGCATTAGACATCACGCTTACAAACGATAAGCGTGTAAAAAATCTTGTCAGCATTTGACATCACGCTTATAAAAACATACAAGACATCTGCCAAAAAAATATAAAAGTGCTAATAACTTATGTGCAATATAACACGCACGCACGCACGCACGCACGCACGCACGCACGCACGCACGCACGCACGCACGCACGCACGCACGCACGCACGCACGCACGCACGCACGCACGCACGCACGCACACAAGGAAATGTAAAGAATTAACAATTCTTTACATTTCCTTAACGTAAATTAACAATTCTTTACATTTCCTTCCTGACGGAAAAGACCACCACCTTCTCGCGGTTTCCGTTGAGCAACAGTATGCACGTTGTATATAAATACAAAATAAATTAAATAAGTAAAAATACTACAATTACTATAATTTTTTATTCAAAATTAATATTTATTTTTGTTATTTACATTTAGATAATATTATCATGTTAATGTTAGTAATGTTATGTAAGAAAGGACCCAGCGGAATCCTTATGAAAAATGGCTTTCGGTCAAATGTTTCGAAACTTTGCAAAAAGGTAGTTCTCAACATGTAGATTAAAAGTGTCAATGGGCATGAAGCTCTAAAAATTCGAGATTTTGAGCTACAGCCATCCAAAGTGGTAGATTTTTGAATTTCTGCAGCATATTCCGAAGTTCGGCAACGGTAGCTTATCTTAGTTGAGTGAGGTTTTACAAAAAAAATGTAGGGCGTCCGGCCAGCTAAGGCAAGACTGTGGGGCGTCCGGCCAGCTAAGACAAGACTGTGGGGCGTCCAGCCAGCTAAGGCAAGACTGTGGGGCGTCCAGCCAGCTAAGACAAGACTGTGGGGCGTCCGGTCAGCTAAGACAACTTAGCTGGCCGGACGCTCCACAGTCTTGCCTTAGCTGGCCGGACGCCCCACAGTCTTGTCTTAGCTGGCCGAACGCCCCACAGTCTTGTCTTAGCTGGCCGGACGCTCCACAGTCTTGTCTTAGCTGGCCGGACGCCCCACAGACTTGTCTTAGCTGGCCGGACGCCCCACAGTCTTGTCTTAGCTGGCCGGACGCTCCACAGTCTTGTCTTAGCTGGCCGGACGCCCCACAGTCTTGTCTTAGCTGGCCGGACGCCCCACAGTCTTGTCTTAGCTGGCCAAACGCCCCACAGTCTTGTCTTAGCTGGCCGGACGTCCCACAGTCTTGTCTTAGCTGGCCGGACGCTCCACAGTCTTGTCTTAGCTGGCCGGACGCCCCACAGTCTTGTCTTAGCTGGCCGGACGCCCCACAGTCTTGCCTTAGCTGGCCGGACGCCCCACATTTTTTTGTAAAACCTCACTCAACTAAGATAAGCTACCGTTGCCGAACTTCGGAATATGCTGCAGAAATTCAAAAATCTACCACTTTGAATGGCTGTAGCTCAAAATCTCGAATTTTTAGAGCTTCATGCCCATTGACACTTTTAATCTACATGTTGAGAACTAACTTTTTGCAAAGTTTCGAAACATTTGACCGAAAGCCATTTTCCATAAGGATTCCGCGGGGTCCTTTTTTAAAAATAAAACAGCGTGCATATTGGCCAAGAGTGGATTTTTATACATTATTACATTTACAAAGTTCAACTTTAATCAAAACAAATATTTCATGGTCTGCAAATTAAAAAATAAACGGAGAATTCTTTTAACTTTTTATGTTTATAAAGATTTACGTCATTGCATTTGGTAATTTTTATATTTGTAAACATTTTATTTACATATTATTTACAATTGAAATTGATTATACATATATCAAAAGATACGGTAGTGTCTCGCGCCAAGTACACGCGGAGCGAGACCGACCGTGACTCTTTTACGCGACGCGACGATTTGCAAGTACTCGAGATGTTGAGATCTCGATAACAAGTGAACGGATCAAGTTCTAAATAGGCTTGATCGATAGCTTGGGGTCGATTTGGGGGGGGGGTCTGTTCTTTTCATCTTTCCGCTACGTGCCCTACGAGCGGAGATATTGCGACGCAAAAGTCGAAATGTGAAATTTTATATTAAGATACATCGTCGTTAAGATATCAGTGAATAACGACAGAATGATTGACATATATCTCGATATTTTATAGGCAAAGAATAAGTTTACAATAAATAACGTCGCCCATCGTCGATTTGCCAACTCGACGATGAGCGAGATTCGGAGAATCGCGAGATTTAAAATATGTGCCGGCATAGCCGGCACTGGCATAGTGACGTTATAGCTCAAGAGAGAAGGAGACAACGATCGTGTTTTGTCCTTCTTTGCGCCGAGCGTACACGGACAGAGGAGCTTGCATTAGTGTGCGTGGTTACGCCTTTGCGCAGCCTTGCCGGCGCATCCCCTCCACACGCTGTAGCATGCTGGTCGGTCTGCACAGCGGCATCACTGACAACCAGTCAAGAGACACGGGTTGCCTGCAATATTTCAGCATAAAAGCCTGGAGGATTCAAAGTATGTATTTTTCAGGCATGATGCACCAACACGAGCTCTTCAACCCACTTTTGATGGTCCCTTCGAAATCCTCAATAAAAGTGATGAAACAACCTGACTTCGAAGCGCGGATCTAGCTCGCGGCGTGGTCGGGTTCGAAGGAGGCGCGGAGGAACAGATGCGAGGTGTGTGTCGGCAGAATGAAGCGTACTCGGACAACAAAATAGAATGTTTATTACGATAACAATGATTCGCGATGTACAGTGTCGCGGAGTGCGCGGATTTACAAGATGATGATTGCGCGATGAGACGAGTGCTCGCGATATACAGCGACGTGATTCCCGTGGAAACGTTATAGCGTACAGAGCTGTGAGGCGCGTGTATGTCGATGATGACAAGGCGGCGCGGGGTGCGGAACGGTACGCGTGAAACGCCCCGATCGGCGGATTAGCGCGGTCCGCGCGGAGCGGTTTCTTCCGGCGGGTTGCGAGCGGATTTACACGACGAAGTATCGGCCGGGGCGGGGCGGATTTTCCGGATCGGAGCGCGTATGAATGGCGCGCGGCGCGAGGGCGACAAAGAGCCGCGTGGATTCCGCAGGACAGGCGGAAGGGTTCCCCAGACGCGGACTGTCCACCGAGAAGCACTCGGTGAAGGCAGAGTAACGCTCTACATATTCAGCATCCCAAAGGCGTGTGGATTAGTTATAATTATTATCCAGATTCTCAATAATACGAAGCGATAACGCGAAACCATGCAGGTTAATGTAGTTCACATATCAGAAGTCAGTAGCAAGCTCGAACAAGTAAATTCGATAAGTATAAAGTTTGGAGAGCATTTAACGACGAATTTCAGTGAATTATATTCATACGAGAGGCAATATACACTTAGTGTCGATTACGAACCGAGATTAGAAATTTTGACATTCTCAAGGTCATTTTGTCAATTGAGGCAAATTCGATATTATGATGATCTAAATATTCTTATTTCATCTCGAGAAACGTGTTCGTATGGTTTTTGCATGATAAATAACGATATAACAACTTTTTACAGATTTTGAGACACTTTTTTATTTACAGTCTGATTTTATTATTTTTGATACAAAACATTTTATTTCGATGCCAGAAACATGCATCTATGGTCAGAGTACCATTTTTATAATCGTAACGAGGTTTCACCTTGTCGAGGTGACCTTCAGATGACTTTCGTCATTTGCGAGGAGAGATGAGTAAAACTAGTCTTAACCCTTTCAGTCCCAGGCGGCAATATATTAACCACCTTTTGAGTCTTCTTTCCTTCATCGTAAATTTTAGTATAACTGCAAAAACTTGCATTTGTTTTCTTTCTTATGTTGCTAAGGTTCAAACTTGATATCAAGTAGCATATTTAGCAATATTGTTTATAATTTTTTTGTTATTAACAAATTTACACCAAAAAACGCACTACTTTTTCGATTGAATTTGATTGTAACGAAATTTGATAATTAATGTATACGATAAAACATGGTTTCTTATGTTTTCGAGGTCGCTGATTACGAATCTGAAATCAGATTTTCAAGATTCAAAATAGCGGATCCAATATGGCAGACGAATTTGTAAAAATCAACCGGATTCTCTTGAAACTTGTTTCTTGGGGGTTTTTGGCGTCGCTGATTACAAATCTGATTTCAGATTCGTAATCAGCGACCCCGAAAACCATATACTCAATACGTTTTATAGATATTTGGCTATTCCCTTAATTACGGGACTGAAAAGGTTAAACATTTTCTTTTCACCTAAAAAAAGTAATTATGCATTTTGATTTCAAAATTTTACATTATTATAGAAAATGATAATTTCAAGGTCACAACGATAAATAATCGTACTTCGGAATTTTAAGCGTGATAAAATCGTTCGATCGATTTGATCGATTGAAAGATGCCCATGGCAGAAAAACTTTAATTTTTCCATTATTAACAAAGGTGACTTTTCAAGGTCATTAGTTTAAATAATTGATTTTTTCATGTTGTTAAGCGATAGAATCATTTGTTACATTTAATTGAAAATTTCCATGGTGAAAAAACTGTGATTTTATCAAGATTAACGAAAGTTGATAAACAATAGTGAACTTTTGTTATATGCGTAAATATTAGATTTTAAGGTCGGAATTAGTTTATTTAGCTCAAGACGAATCCAACGAACCCTCATTTATTCAAATCAGAACATTTTTACAGATTTACAAAAATTTTGTGAACTTTTTGTTTACTGATAAATATTCGCATTTTATTGCATAAATCGCATTTTAAGAAAGTAAGAAGACATATCCTAAAGTTAAATTTGCAAAATTAAGCGCGTATAAAGATTTCATATTCAAGGTCATATTCTCAAGGTCATGGAAGTGATTCTTGCAGATATACGTATCAGATTGAATTCTTTTGATAAATTTATTAATTGAAGATGATTTCAATATGTTGGATCCGTTTTTAAGTGCGTGAATGACGTTTAACGTTATTTTACGTAAGATTCCTGAAAAGGGGAAAAGTGATTATTTTGCGTTAATATTCCATAGTGAATATATTTAATACTTACCTATACTTACCTGATAAGTCCTAGAAATCCTTGGATGCCTAAGTTGAACCTGAAAATTAGAAAGAAATTAAATTAGTGATAACGCGATGCATATATATATATGTGTGATATTGCGAATGTTGAAAATCATGCATTTAAAGATATGTGTGTAAAGGATTCATCATTTTACATATTTATTAGATTAAGAATGTAAAGGGAAGGTAATAACATGTAGTCGCATATATGAAATATTATTTCGTCGTAGAATCATTTAATTGGAACATCGGCGATAGCCTTTGATGTAATTTGATATCTTTCTTTTCGTGAAAATTCATTATGCGCGTTAAAACCAGTCGACTGCATGTAAGAGAGAGAACGCGAATATAGCGCGACTGATTTCTGATTGGTTACAGGAACAGTGGTGGGATCGAGGTTCCCGCACGAGTATATAAGCAGGCCCGAGAATCGACTCGAGGTCTTTTCCATGCGAAACATAGTGAGAGTCACATCGTGTCTTATCTGAAATATTACGTAAAACATTAACGATCGTTTTCACACGTATATGGGAAGGATTAGTTCGCGTAGCGGCGTACTTATATATATACCTTTCTCACTGCGTACGATAGTTAAGCAGTAAGCGAGCGATACTTAGCGTGGGATCGTACCCGGAAACGCCCGTTAGCCGTTGGAAACTTTCCTTTTCCATATCAAGCGTACTTTTGTACCAAAGTTTAAATACATTGTTATATTTTGATAAGTTAACACTTATCCCGAGTTTATTCAACGTTCCTTTCCTGAAATCCGGAAATCTCATAAAATACGTGAACGCAAGTGTTCGAAATAGACATCGAGCCAAGCAGCGTGAAGACATACATTCTGGAAGGAAGGAAGCCATTGATCAAGGTGATCAAAGGGCATATACGTTCTGTGTCAGCGTGTAAAACACAGTGGCGACCGTATTATTTTGATACAAGTAAGTTTCTTATAATTCAAGATCACGAGTTCGGTCACAACCTAAGGCAAGATTCCTTCCGTCACTAGACTGCTCTCCAACCTCCGGTGCTCGGACACCGTCACTCAGAGATAACTATTCTCTAAGCGCAAAGACGCTATCAGGCGCTAGACGCACTGTCAAACATTCACCTATTCTTGGTGCCAGCAAACCAACTCTCCTAGTCTCACCAAAGACGCAAATTTCCTTTCCAGTTACCTTTACACCGAGACCAGAGATAAAGGATCTCTTGAAGGAATTCAGGATCCCTCGACTCATTTCTCCACTTCCCTTCTCTCCGCCGAGCATTAACACGGATACACCCAAAAAGTACACGGAAAGAGCAACACAGACTATCGAACCTAAGAAGTCCGATGTGTCACTCCGGAGTATAGCCGTGCACACCAAGCCAAGAGGTCGAGGACGGAGAAGGAATAAATCGAATTATAACAATAAAGAAAATTTATGTTCAAGTTGTCAAAAATGTTCGAGTTGTGGAAAATGTTTCAAATAAATGGTTAAATGTTAACTGAGTAAAATTTCTTAGCAATTACATTAAAATAGGAAAACATCGCTTCGCGTGCGAGCGATTAATCGAGCGGTAACCTCGATATTTTCCAAAATAGTATAGAATCTACCGCATGTGTGGAATAAATTTTAGATTTTTTTACCATCCAGCAGCTGAGATATTAGCTTCCAAAAATGCGTTGTTTTACATGGGGTTATATGGAGAAAGCGTTGGCGGCGATAATTGATCCCAATTTTTTTAAATATCTAGTAAATATAAACGCTCAAAGAACGTGCGTACAGTAAATTAATGCAAACATTTAAAACAAAAAAAAAACACGTATTCACCACCTAACAACAAATATATTACGAGTTAAAGCGATCGAAATTAGACTGAAACAGCAGTTGATAGTTCGCGAGTAGGTAGATGTGGCAACGCAGCGTCGGCAATGTAACCCTAACCTTACCTAGAATGACAGAAAATTCACGGGCATGTTTACGTTTAGCAACTGCCGCTACATGGCTCAACACAGAGGCGAGCTGCTACCAACTGCTACCAACCTCACAAAAGTGCAACGTTGTCAAGTTTCAATCGTATTTAATATAATCGACGGAAAGTTATTAAAAAATTGACAGCTTATATAATTGTTAAGGGATCAGTAACAATCATTATTTCATTCTATCAATGGCAAAACATATATTCATGCCATTTTTATATTGAAATAATTAGCAATGCCACAAGTTTTCAAGTTGGCATTAGCGAAAAAGTGTTTCGTTTTTAGCTAATTAAAATATAAAGATGCATAATATGATACTTTTACTATACGTTTTATGCAATAGCAGCGTATGGAGAATAAAATGATACCTAATACAGATTTTTTAATGACCTAAAAGACTTTTGTCTAAACCGTCAATTGACTCAACTGGACCGCTTCAACCTCCTTAAATTTACGAATCAAACGCAAATAATCATTTAAACGCGAATACCACGTATGTTCTTCGAAAAATTAACTTTAAACAATGTATCATTAGTCAAACATTTTAAAATAAACATAATAATCGAAACTTCGCAAAATATCATATGAACCATGCATATAAAAGATAAAATATCTCATAAAGGTAATCTAATATAAAATAGTAATATAATAATAAAATTGCGCAAAAAAGGTCTCATTCACGCGCCACCTCTTCCCCTATCTCCGCGGTCGCTGCCACGGGTGGAATCACTAAGTTTTCGCTCTCGCGAATTAATTGCTCGAGTACGACGTCATTTGACGCCTCAAGTGGGATGTTATCTCCTCCAGACGGTTGGCTGTGTTGTTTCTTCTCCGCTATCTAATCTGCGACGCCACTCTGCTGCGCCACTATAGTAGAGAATATATGTGCTATCTGGGCCGGGTGCTCCGAGGGGGGAGCGGGGCGGGGGGGACTCGAGGGCGAAAGGGTCCGCGAAGGAGGGGGGGGGTAGGTGTCCGCGTTCTAGGGCGAAGGGGTCCGCGGAGGAGGGAGGGTAGGTGTCCGCGTTCTAGGGCGAGGGGGTCCGCGGGATGCCGGGCGGGGGGACTCGAGGGCGAGGGGGTCCCCGGAGGAAGGGGTAGGTGTCCGCGTTCTAGGGCGAGGGGGTCCGCGGGGGAGACTTGAGGGCAAGGGGGTGTTGGGGAAGGAGTTTCGGCAAGCGTGTCGGGACATGTTGTTTATTAAATATTGATAAACATATCGTTGACGAGGGGTACCGCCGCCGTTTTGACCGAGGGGGGTACATATCGTTGACAAGGGGTACCACCGCCGTTTGACCGAAGGGGGTAGGGGGGTAGGTGTCCGCGTTCTAGGGCGAGGAGGGAGGGGGGGACGTTCGCGTTTTTGGCGCGGGGTATTACAAAGGCTAACGCGGGCGCCGTTCGTCTGCTGGAATTTTATCGGTGAATATAAACAAAACAGCGAGTTAGCCACTTGTCTCTGCAATGATCCCACGCTTCTAGAACTTGCAAGCCGCTATTCGGTTACGGTATCTCACACTACAAAAGCGAGCGTCGATGGTCCGACGACAGTTTAAAGATAAAATAGTCAAGGTAAACAATTGATATTTGTCTCCGATGACGATTCAACCGTTGCGGAGTCCTTTTCATGTTTTTTTTCTAAGAAGAGCCGCTGCCGATTACGATTTAACCGTCGCGGGCGGTATTCGGTTATGGCGCGGCATATTACAAAAAGCGAGCGCCGATGTCCGGCTGCTGGAATGTATAAATAAAATATGTCCAACGACAATTATACAAACGCATAGCATCCATTGTCGCCAGGATGATTATGGATCCACATCTTGCGGATCAGTCTTCGGCTAGCTTTTGCAACGCGAACGTTTTAGACTCGAGAAAAAAGTTTTTTGTATCAAGTGGATGGTAATATAAAGGAAAAAGTTTTTTTCGTAACAGTGAGTGTGAAAAAAGAAATATGGAGATAGACAATAATTTCGACGAGGATCGCGCGTTAACGGACGACAGTGATTACTTCAGCGATGAAGACAACGATCATAAAGAAGTCGTCGATAAAATAGTGACGCGTTCGGAAATCATGGCACTGAATTTACGCACGAAACAGTGCGTAATATATTTTTATTACTCAACGGGTGATGCACTTGTACTATGTGCTTCATGCATGATTGCTCTATCGGACCTTAATATCGGGCACATGTACGCTGTCCAAAAACACTTCGCCGAGCCGTACGACGTAATAAGAGGTCGATTTTGCACAAATTGTAATACTCCATTGTATCAAATATTGCCGTGCAACATGTGTCAGATTTGCATGAAGTGAAGAAAAAAACATTATCGCGAGTGGGACATTAACGTGCGCGACATGTGTGGATAACTGAAGAAGAGAACTCTGTAGAGTCTCCAAAATCTGACGATGATTTAATAAACGATGTCGCCAATGTTCTGCGTGAAGAAGATCGAGGAGTGAAATTGACGGATGTGATATCACCGGTGCAGTTTCTTTGCGATCGCGAACTATATGCGGAACCGGTCGACGCATCGTTAGACAAGGAGTCGCTATCGACTATATTAATTATCCTTATGACTGGAATTCTAACGTGAGACGGAAATTGTATCGGCGGCTGCGGGACGAGGTAAAAGAACGTGAAGCTCGTGATGATTCTAGTTTTTACATTAAACCTGATTTTGATTCGGAGTATCAGGAGTATCGCTATTGGGCGACTAAAGTTATTACTGAGATACTCATGCTCAGTAACACTATGCTCATTCAAATTCGCACAGGCATTGGGAAGTGCGTCGAATTGATGGTGATAAACATGAACATACAGAGTAAAATTTTTCGTATCTGTAATAAGATAATAGGTCCTAATCATACATCGATTCAAAGAACTCTTGACCGTGAACTTAATGATTTTGATGATTGGCACTTTGATGTCCCCTTCTTCAGTCTTTATAATCTTATGTTGAAACATTATTCCGTTCTATATTTCTGTCGACGTTGTCCAGCGTGTGATCGAGTCACGTGCAAGTGCCCCATCGAAGAATGTGACGTGATCTAAAAAATAGTGTAAAAAAGACAATATTTAAAAAAACATGGAACATTCCGATGAAACGGAACGCGACCTGCTGGAACGATCCAACCAAATCGCTACTTTGGGCGAATATTTTGCATGGGCACAGCGATGCGAGGAATTTATTGAGCAGCTCGAGGAAGGCTGTCGTTCCAAACGTCCACGTCTTTCAATCGGAAACAGACAATCTTTAGTGGCAAGAATCGCGCGATTTGAAGGTGCGAAGACTCTATTACAGAGACGGTTCGTACATATCGGTGACAATAACGCGGCGGACAGTAGTGACGATAACGCGAAAAGTCTCGTTTGGCGAGAGATCGATACCGCGTTCGAAAACCGTGTATTGACCGGTGCAGTGATAAATACCAATCACATCGAACCGCAAAAATTTCTCGAAGATGCTACAGACATCGTGCTCAATCATGTGTGGAACGTCATGCAAAGACACGCAAGTGTAAACTGCGAACTCTTTCGTTCGTCCGATCGGTCCGATCTGCGCGAGTGGTACGAGCGACACGTTATCGAGCCTACTTTATCGTCCCTCGAAGAGTTTCAGGAACGCGACAGCGGGTGGGCGTTGTCGCGTATACTCAATTTGACAGTAAAAGTAAACAAGTACAATCCTATGCGCGCGGGATGTTACCTGAAATTACCGCAAGAAATTAAATTGAAGAAAGCGGTGATTAATGTGCAATCGATGGACAATGCGTGTTTTGTGGTCGCCGCGCTGTATCCTGTCAAGGACCATACATATCGAGAATCCTCGTACCCTCATTATACAACAGTATTAAATTTACGAGACATTGAGTTTCCAATGACTTTGAAACAAATTAAACGATTTGAACGACTTAACGACATCTCGATAAACGTATATACTGTCGAGGGAGAGAAGACGCCAAGAGAAAAGCACGTAAATCTGCTGTACGTGCAGGACCCGCGAGACGATAACGTGGGACATTTCGCGTGGATAAAAAATTTATCCCGCTTCGTGAGCTCGCAATTGAGCACGCACCGTGGTCGGAAATACTTTTGCGATCGGTGAGTACCTATACTTTTTTTTAAATAAAATTATAAAATATTTTATTTAATAATTTACAATATTTGTTTTTTTGCAGATGTTTGCACTATTTTTACACGAGCGAGAAATTGGAAGCCCACGGAGTAGACTGCCGAGAGATAAACAACTGTGCCATCCGACTACCGAACGAGGACAAGTGGCTGAGTTTTAAAAATCACAGCAGGAAGGAACGAGTTCCGTTCGTCGTGTACGCCGACCTGGAATGTACCCTCGAGAAGACGGATGCGGATCCGATAACGTCCACATACACGTCTCAACATCATCGGGTATTTAGCATAGGATATTACGTGCGGTGCTCGTACGACGACTCGTTATCAGTGTATCGGTTTCGTCGCGATAATGACTGCGTCGCGAGGAACTGAAAATATTGGCGCATCGCGTAAAGGCTATCTTGTCCGAGAATGTTCGCATGGTAGATCTAACGCGAGACGAATGGGAGATATTTCGCAGCGCGGCGCAATGTCACATTTGCAAAAAACCGTTCGCGTCAGACGACGTGCGAGTACGCGATCATTGCCACTTGACCGGTCGATATAGAGGTCCCGCGCATTCCAACTGTAATCTAAATTATAAAGATTCTCATTTCATCCCCGTAATTTTCCACAATTTATCGGGCTACGACACGCATTTTATTATCATTGAGATAGCTGCCGCGTTCGAAGGCTCGATCGATATACTACCGATAACAAAAAAAAAGTACATCTCATTCACGAAGCATATAAAAGATTCAGCCGAAAAATCAGATTCGCGAAGCGACATAAAATTACGGTTTATCGATTCGTATATATTTTTGAGTAGCAGCCTCGATAAATTAGCATCTTTTCTATGCAGAGATAAGTTAAAAATTGTACGTTCTCAATTTTCACAATTATCGACCGAGGATTTTGATCTTTTGACGCGAAAAGGTGTCTTTCCGTACGAATACGTGGATTGTGTGGACAAGCTGGAAGACACGTGTTTACCATCGTACGACTCATTTTACAGTTCCTTGACCGGTGACACCGTATCCGAGAGCGATTACGCGCACGCCGCTAACGTCTGGCGACAGTTCTCCGTTCGAACCTTGGGCGAATACAGCGATTTATATCTCAAAACTGATGTCTTGTTATTGGCCAACGTTTTTGAAAATTTCCGCGACAGTTGTATAGCGAGTTACGGACTTGATCCCGCATACTACTACACTTTGCCAGGTTTCACATGGGACGCCATGTTGAAACATACTCGCGTAAATTTCGAACTGCTCATCGACATTGACATGGTCTTGTTCATCGAACGCGGTATACGCGGTGGTCTGAGTCAATGTTCCGGCAGATACGCGCAGGCCAATAACAAGTACATGCAGTTGTACGATCCTTCGAAACCGTCTTCGTACTTCGATGTAAACAATTAACTTGTACGGCTGGGCGATGTGTCAGCCACTGCCCTACGCGGATTTTCGATGGGTCGAAGACGTTTCAAATTTCGACTTCAGCGCGATCGCTTCGGATTCGCCACTACATTCTCGAAGTCGATCTAAAGTATCCGCAGGATAAACACGACGCGCACGGTGACCTACCGTTCTGTCCGACGCGCGATAAACCGCCCGGCAAACGGCAGGACAAACTTCTCGCCACGCTATACGATAAGAAGCGTTACGTCATCCATTATCGCAACCTACAGCAGTGCACGCACCACGGCCTTCGCGTCACAAAGATACATCGCGTATTGCAATTCGCTCAATCTACGTGGCTCCGCACTTACATCGAGCTCAATACGAAATTTAGAACATTGGCCAAGAACGATTTTGAGAAAAATTTATATAAATTAATGAATAACGCGGTTTTCGGGAAAACGATAGAGAACGTTCGAAATCACGTTGATGTAAAATTACTGACAAAGTGGGACGGACGATACGGCGCGGAGGCACTGATCTCGAAACCAAATTTTCACAGCCGGAGCGTGTTTTCGGAAAATCTGATAGCCGTCGAACTGCGAAAACTCGAGGTTAAATTCGATAAACCTATTTACGTCGACATGTGCATTTTCGACGTATCGAAAATCTGCTTGTACAAATTTCATCACGAGTACATGTCTCCCCTGTATGGCGACATGTGTAGAATTATGTACACCGATACGGACAGTCTGATATATCACGTAGAGTGCGAGGATGTGTACGAAAACGTGAAACGCGATATCGCTAGATTCGACACGAGCGATTACGCGGTAGAAAACGCGTACGGTATACCGCTCGAGAACAAGAAGGTGCTGGGCTTGATGAAGGACGAAAATAACGGCGTGATCATGACCGAATTCGTCGGACTCAGAGCGAAGATGTACGCGTTGAGAGTGGATGGTAAAAAAGATTGTAAAAAAGCGAAAGGTGTTAAAAACAACGTCGTAGCGCGTACTGTAACGTTCGACGATCACACGAGGTGTCTACGAGACAAAACAGAAATGACGCAACGGCAGTCCTGTATACGATCGAAGTCGCATAAAGTGTACACCGTGTCTGAAACAAAAATCGCTCTGAGTCCGTACGACGATAAGCGATACATTATACCTGATTCGACCGATACGTTACCGTGGGGGCATTACCGAATACCTTTGTAACGTATGTATGTATGTATGTATGTATGTATGTATGTATGTATGTATGTATGATGTATGTATGCATGTATGTAATAGTATAACGTATGCAGCAGTATATGTATGTAATAGTATAACGTATATAATAGTATAACATATGCAGTAGTATATGTATGTAACGTAATATATATACAGGGTGTCAATTTGAAAACTTTCAGTCGAAATATCTCGGGAATTAGTAAAGATATCAAAACACGGTTTGGAGAGAATATAGGGTAGCAAGGGGGACATACTTTGTATGTCTGTCGTATAACGTATGAATGTACGAATGTATGAATGTAGTATAACGTATTGTGAGTATTATATTACAGTATTGGAAAGAATATTAATAAAGATATTACACATGTGTATTTCATATTTTTTATTATATACTTTATATGTATTACATATTTCAAACACTTTACATGTATCATTTTTATATTAAGAATAAAAATACAGTTTGCACGAATTAAATAACATTGTCCTTGTGTATCCATAAATTGTGCGATCCATCGAATCCCAGCCATTTAACGTACACCTCATCACCCCTCTTGCGCAGTACTTTCTCCACGAGATACACGTCCGGATAAGTCGCGCGATGCAACTCGTGCTCGTAGAACGCCCCAGCGACAGATTTTCCGCGATAGTCCTCGAGTAGATAGGTTACGGGATTGATACGCTGCACTTTAACAATCTTAAACACCTCGGTGGTCCAATTCGGCGTGTAACCCTTCTCGAAAATTTTTTTGTATTTGCTAACGCGCACCGAGTCACCCACTTTGAATTTTGCCGGACCCGCGATCTTTATCGCGCTGTATACGGTAGCCAAGAGTCTTTCGGTTTTTGCGGGGGTAACGTCAACGGGCCGCATGCCGATGGTTCGATGCTTTCGCGCGTTGTAATCCGACATGAGTCGCGGCAATGCGTCGACCCACTTGTAATTTCCATTGAGTAAACATCTTCCATATGTTGTTCTTTAACGTACGATTGAATCGCTCGACGACTGATGCCTTCAACACCGAATACGTGGAATAATGATTGATGTCGTGTTTTCTCACGAGACGTTGTACATCGGTGTTGTAAAATTCCTTCCCCATATCGGTTTGTAGGTTACTAGGGCACCTCCCGCTGCGTTGAATGATCTCAATGATAGCGTCGGCTGTCTCGCTGCCGCCTTTACCTTTGAGCGGCACGGCCCACGCGTACTTGCTCAACATCGATGACGGTAAGTATGTAGTGGTAGCCTCCGTTGAAACGTGAGTACGGACGCATCTCGACGATGTCAGCCTGCCACAGGTCGTCGTACCCTCGCACTATGACGTGTCTGCGAGGAAAATTTCTTCTCGCCAGTTCGTCCACCAACCGCCGCTTTTCGATATTTTTACGTACATCGGATTTTAGCGATGTCATGTTTCGTTGTCACCGTTTCTGCTTCTAGTGCATCGTTCGTTGCAGTTTCTGAATAGTTCATAACCGTTTCTGAACAGTTCGTAACCGCTTCTGAGCCATTCGTGAACCGTTCGACAGTAGTCCGACAACCGTTCCTGAATCGTTCGTTGTCGTTCGTCGTCGTCGTCGTCAGTTAAATGCTTCTTACCACTCATCGTCGTCGTCGTCGACGTTCTTTAGCCGTTTGTAGCCTTTCCTGTCACCGCGTAGTTCGCAGCTGTTTCTGAACCGCTCGTAATCGTTACTGAGCTGTTTTTGAACCGTTCAACAACCGTCCGACAACCGTTCTCGAACCGTAAGACAGCCGACCGAACAAAGGTCGTGGGGGAGCGGGCAGGGAGACGGCTGGTCTAGTGGGTAGAGCGCCAGATTCGTAATCCGGAGAGCCGGGTTCGAATCCCGCTAGGCCGATGAAAATTTTTCTCAGTAAAACGCCTGCCCCCCCCCCCCATCTGGCGGATAGATCCAATGGATACAGTATCCCCAGATGAAAACCTGGGCTCCGTCTTTCGGAAGAGACGTTAAACCGTTGGTCCAAAGGAGGAAATAAGAATGGAGGAATAGAATAGGATGGAATTGTGAATAGGGTTGGGTACGTCCCATCAAAACGCCCTTTATAAGGCCCCCTCGGGGTTAAAAGTAAATAAAGTAATAAAGGCAGGCAAAATTATATCGAAATACAATAAGTCGTAACGATTCATTTTCTGTTAAATCACACAGGACTGCCGTCCGACAACCGTTCTCGAATCGTTCGTTGCTGTTCGTCGCCGTCGTCAATTAACCGTTGTTTTTCTTTACTCGTCGCCTTTTGATACTCGTTTCTGCTGAAGCGTTTCTTCATCGTTCATTAGCCGTTTCCAATCTAACGATGTTCGTACGCCAAAGCGCGTTTACCGCAGTCTGTAATGCTCGCACGTCCTTCTCGAACAAAGTAAGCTTCTTGTCTGACTCTTTCCGTTGATCTGTCAAACTTTTAACGCACCAATCCACGTATAGTTTGTTAACCGCGTCACCGTCAGTCTCAGGTTGCGCTACGCGACGAATCTTGCGCGGTCTTGCGTCAAAATCCGTGGCGGTGCGACACAGAGCGTTATTGCGCAAAAATTTAAACAATTTGTAATCATTTTGGGAAGAAATTGTATAACCGATAAATGTGATGCAGTTAGAATCTTGCGCAGCGTTTTTGATAAAAATTCGACTATTGATTGCGAATTATTAGCTCATGCTTTAGACAATATTGTATACGATGCGAGATATAATAAATAAATTAATGCTTATATGATAAAAAGTTTATTATTTTTCAATTCTTTGTAATACTCCGCTCCGAAAACGCGAACGTCCCCCTCTCTTTCCTCGCCCTAGAACGCGGACACCTACCCCCCTATCCCCCTCGGTCAAACGGCGGCAGTACCCCTTGTTTGAGAAGTCGAACTGTCGCTTCGCGCGCCTGACGAATGCGCGCCCGAACAACACGCGCTTATCAGGTGCCGCGACCCGCCGCGGCGCGTCGCCGGCTCGCACACATTTACCCGCGTTTAAAGTTCGGTCGTGCGGCAATTTAAGGCGAGCCGCGCAAGGACCAGTATTCGATTCCTACCGCTATACTCCACGATCTCGTGTTGAGGAAGCGTTGAGAGAGTCGAAATTCTTTTGTAATATATATAGCGTCGAATGAGATATCCTCTCCTCCGCTTAAATCGCAATCAAGCGTCGAGCGAGCCTTCCTCCGCTTATTGCAACCCCTTCACCGTGGAGACTGCTCCCGCCAGGCCGGACGCCCCTTCTGGGCCCGGCACTTTGGAAGCGGAGGCGCCAGGCGGCCCCACTCCAGCAACGACGAAAAGAAAGAAGTGCCGAACTAGGCCAAGGAGCAAAAGGAGGGGGAGGCCTCTCCTCAATCAGCCAGCGCCGCAGGAGCGGCGTGAGACCAGGCCCGAGCCCCGCAAGCTCCCAGAGAGCGGCCGACCAGTGACGCAGAAGCGTCACACGAAGAGGCCAGAGCCCACAGGCCTCTCATTACTCCCGTGGCGGCTTATTCCAATAGACCTTCCGGAAGTACGCCGCACCAGGCCCGCAGGATTGGTTTTCGCAAGCCGAGATAAACGGATCTCTCGGCCGCCAGCCCTTCACATATCGGTGAGGAAAGCTAAGCCCCCGGTTTGCCAAGCCGTGCTCACGAGAACCTTTCTGGCTCCTTTGTCACCTGAGGATCCACTGGACCAGCCGACGGACAAACCACCTATCACCCCGGGCTCTAAACTCGACCTTAATAACAACGCGGTCACCCCCAAGCCCATTGTGAACAAAGCCATCCGCCAACTCAAATTTTGAATCGTGCATTAGCACATACATTTTTTGATCAGGCGCCACAAGGCGCCGCCTTAGAGAATGCAAACACAATGTATATAAGCTTGAAGAATATATTGGTATTTGTTAAAGAAATCTTGTCTCGATGACTCACCGTCACTGCCCTGATCCTTATTGCGATCCCACCGTATCGAACACCCCTTGTCAACGATATGTACCCCCCTCGGTCAAAACGGCGGCGGTACCCCTTGTCAACGATATGTTTATCAATATTTAATAAACAACATGTCCCGACACGCTCGCCGAAACCTCTTTCCCAACACTCCCTTGCCCTCAAGTCCCCCCTCCCCCCGCGGACCCTCTCGCCCTAGAACGCGGACACCTACCCCCCCTCCTCCGCGGACCCCCTCGCCCATGAGTCTTCCCCGCCCCGCTCCCCCCTCGGAGCACCCGGCCCAGATAGCACATATATTCCCTACTCACTATCTCCTCAGCTGACCGCTGTGTCAACTGCTGCTTAAGCGACAATTCGATCGCCTCCTCGGACGCCTGCTGCGCTTCTTCTCCATTTTGGCTGCTTGCTCCGATGTCCTTTGGGAATTAGTAAGCTGCGCTGAAGCCAAGGAAGCGGGCGACGATTCAACCGTCGGCTTCAAGGTCACACTAATTATTTTGTCATGTTGGCAACCCTTTAATCAACGATTACGTTCATCGGAATTTGGTCGAAGTGGCCCTTTAAGTGGCGTATAAAGCTGGGTTTAATCAACCAAAATCCTATAATTATATATAAAATAGGAGTAGAAAAGACTCAAGAATATAATAGAATTAGAAATAGTCCGATATCTCAAAATTTGCGGAAGTTAGAGCAGCCACGGACATTTCTCAAAAAATTCAAAATAAAAAAAAATAAACCCCTTTATCGATCATCGCCAAATTCAATACTAACTTTCCATTAAGGAGGTTCAGTGGCTACAAAAAAATGCAGCCAGTTTCATGAAATTTTAATATGTTGTTCTGGGATTCAAAATAGAATTATGTAAATTTTTGGGAAATTTTTCATGTTTCCCGTTTTGAAAAAAATCTACTCTAAAAATTGTACTTTTTAACATAGGTTCTTATGGGAAATGACATATTGCATACCTTCAGAATAAAATAAGTGCAAGAAAAAATACAAATAGTAAGAAAAAAAATATGCACATGTAACTTAATAATTTACAATTAAATGAGTGAAAGAAAGGAGAAGGTTACCGCACATTTCGTAAAAAAATTAATTGTTAAAGCATAAATTGCTTGATTTTTCGTCTGCTAGACTGCCACGGTCGTGAACGACGTGAACAGTAGCACGCATTATACATGCGGCGACCAATCAGAGCAATCCCCTTCACTCCCACTACTTCAAACGCTAGTGCGCTGTTGCCAGAACCCCCGCGTCCCACTATTCCCCCCGAAGAAGCCATCGAACCTCCTTAAGGGGCTTCCCTAGTGTGACAGGGAATAAGTGATTTTTAAAAGGAAAACGACAAAGCCAATTAATGAACAACTTTTCCTACATATTTTACTATATTTTAAGAGTGCATACAAATTTTTTCAAAATTTTATATCTGTTATTAAGCCCGTGCCAGCCATTTTTTTTGGAGCGCCGCGAAAAAACGGTGACCACAATTGCAGCCGTTGTAGTTATCTGAAACAAAAAAGCAAAAAGATTCTTAATCTACTTGAGTGTGGCTATCGTCTGAAGCAGAATCATGAAAAAATATTGAAAATTTAAAAAATTACGGAGCAAATTGGGCTCCGTCTTTCGGAAAAAGACGTTAAGCCGTTGGTCCAAAAGGTTAAAATGAGAGGAGAAAGGGTAGTAGTGTAAAGGTTTGGGTAACGTTCCTTATAAAAGCGTTTCTTGCAAACCCTGCGGGGATCAGCAATAAAGATAGTTTATGAGTTTTTTTTTTAGTACAATATGTGGGAAAAGTTGTTCATCAATTGGCTTTGTCGTTTTCCTTTTAAAAATGATTTATTTTAAGCCCTGTCACACTAGAAAAGCCCCTTAATGATACTCTACATAAAAAAAAAATTGAGCCCGATATCTCAAAATTTGCAGAAGTTAGAGCAATCACGGACATCAAATCCGTACACACACACACATACACATACACACATACACGCGCGCGCGCGAGCGCGCGCACTCACACACACGCGCTCGCGCACACACACACACACACACGGACGTTTTTTCAACCCAATTTTTTGACGCTTTAGAACACTCTGAACATATTAGCATCAAAAACTCAAAAAACAATCTTTTCTTTGGTTTTTTTCTACCTTACCTTTATAGCTATACTCTACCTTTATATAGCTTTATATATAATTTTTTTAAATTTGATTGATTAGACCCAACTTTATACGCAATCAAAGGTTCATATACGAAATTTACGAAAACAAAGCTTCCTCTATGAGGAAGCAAAAATTGGCCATTTGAAATTAACGCTAAAAGGTACCAAATTCAATGTTACATATCCTTGTGAAAAATGATCGCAGAGATGATGTTTAAACAAGCATTTTAAAGCTGAATCCTCGCTTCTGAGTGCTTCAAGGCTCGTTTCTCTGCGAAAATTTCACTACAAACAGCGCTAATTTAAAGTGTTTCTTCAAAGTTGAAGAAAAACCTTCAACTTTCATAGCGTGCAGCGTGGAAAACAAAATCCAAATTTTATTGTATTAATTGTATCGTAAAATTTAACATTTTCTCTTTAAAATACTTTTTTAATCATTGCGCTATTATTTTTTTTTTTTACTGAGTTATGACAATTTAAAGTGATTAGTGCATTTTCTGGTCTTTTCTCTAAAAATTTGTGTTCTGCCGTCGATATTCGTGTGTGTGTGTGTGTGTGTGCGCGTGTGTGCGCGTGTGTGCGCGTGTGTGCGCGCGCGCGCGCGTGCGTGCGTGTGCGTGTGCGTGTGCGTGTTCGTGTGCGTGTGCGTGTGCGTGTGCGTGTGCGCGTGCGTGCGCGTGCGTGCGTGTTGCGTGTGCGCGCGTGTACGTGCGTGCGCGCGCGCGCGCGCGCGCGCGCGTGTGTGTGTGTGTGTGTGTGTGTGTGTGTGTGTGTGTGTGTGTGTCACAGCGGAGATAAGTACCTCGCGGTTCGTCACTCTTGTATGAACATTGCAGTTTGTCACTTGCACCATTTTCCCAACGGAGCAGTTTCAAAAGATATGAATATCGGCGGCAGAATACAAATTTTTAGAGAAAAGATCTAAAAATATACTACTCACTTCAAATTGTCATAACTCGTAAAAAAAATAATAGCGCAATGATTAAAAAAGTATTTTAAAGAGAAAATGTTAAATGTTACGATACATTTGATAAAATTTGGAGAATAAATTTCGTTTTCTATGAAAGTTGAAGTTTTTTTCTTCAATTTTGCAAGGTTTACTTTAAATTAGCACCGTTTGTAGTAAAATCTGTGCAAAGAAACAAATCTTGAAGCTTTCGAAAGCTGAGGATTCAAGCTTTAAAACGCTTTTTTAAACATCACTCTGCGATCATTTTTCACAAAAATATGTAACTTCAGTGTATAATTCTAATGAGCCTGTACAATACGGCTGTCAGTAAAACGAACCAGCGATGTACTGAATACGTTCATCCTAATAGAACGACTAATTGCGTTAAAAATAGTATAACGCTTGAAGAATAACTTACATTAAAAGCATTAAGAAAGTAAAACAAATTACGTTGACAAATGTACTTAGCTCATAAAAACTGTAATACTGCCAGGAAATGAACAAAACTTACGCAAAACGTCAGATATAGAACTTTCACGTCAGATATAGAAAAATTTTATAGTATTTATAAGAGTGCTTCTAGCCATAGCTTTGTTAAACATAACAAATTTCCCCACACATATTCTTTACACTGGCATATTACCCTCAGTTACCCTATCGTAGAAATTTCTTATTTACTATTGTACTTTTTATAGACATCAACATTGGATATTCTTCAAGTACAATCTATGCAAATTGTAAGATCTATTAAATAGGAGGATAATTATTTAATATTATAATGTACGATTGTTGCAAAGTATAGAGTTGCCGAAAGTTAAATATTAACTACGTTTAAGAGCTCTATATAGCGTGTTTACCACGTATATCATCTCTGTACGTCCGAAAATTATACCATTAATTATACTTTCTCTTTAATCACTTCGCAAAGAATAAATAATGTGGGATCGATTTGCCTTCTAGAATTGTTTGCAGTCTTGTTTTCACTGTTTACACATCCGAGTGTAATTGCATCTTGCACAGAAAATAGAATGTATTGTTTGTAAATGCAAGAAATCGATTTTCGAGACAATGGTATTAATCCGTATAAAAGTTCATCAAGTACTTTACGTACTTCAAATTTGTGGAACATTTACGAGCACATGGCCTCCCGAATCCACGGCTGGAAAACGAGAAATCTTTCTTCGAGATCTCGGTTGGATTCTGGGTATTTTGAATGTATTAGGATCAGTGCCGCCGTTAATTCTGGGTGCTTGCTATTCCGGAGACGATGTTATTCGAATGATGAAGGCACTGTCTGAATTGACGGCACTGATGGAAGTGTTGTTTAATTTAATCTTGTGTAGAATAGGAAGATCTCGATTGCAGGTTTGATTTTGTTTTCAAAATATTAAGAACTCAAAAAAATCGCAAATTATGTAAATAAATGTTAAAATAAATCATTATGTTATAGAAACATATTAATAAATAATGTAATAGATTAGTAACACTATATATAAAGTAAGCAATCATATTTGAGCATATAAGCTTATATAAAATACGAAAGTAGAATTTCTTATAAATAAAATTCAAAGTTTTGCTAATAAATTTTAGTATTTCTAAAAATGATGTAATATATGGTTTAATTAGATATAAAATAATTACTTTAACTAATTATTATAATAAAGTTATTAATAATTTTTAATATTTGTGTAGAATCTTTTAGCAAAATTAAAGGATTTTCTTGAACATTCTGAATCGTATGAGAGGGACATTATACAAAAATATATAGACCGTTATTCAAATTTCTCTATTTTTGTTGGAACATCTTATATATTAGCAACAATCGCTTTTTCCTGTGGTCCTTTGTTTTTATCAATACATCTTCCAATGGAAGCATGGTATCCGTTTTCCATTGAGAGTATCTATATTAAAGTTATCCTTTACGTATTGCAAGTATTCGCTATCTTGCAAACAGGATTTTGTATTACGGTAGACTTCATGATTGCCATGTTCTTTTGGTATCCCGCTGCAAGATTAGAAATGCTGGGACAAGAATTGCAACAGATATCACACGAAAATCAAACAAAGACATATATTAAAAAACATCAAGAAATAATAAGGTATGTAATACTTAATTAGTATATAGTATAGTATTATTCCTTAATAATATCAAATTGATTATATCATATATTAAACATTATAATTGTATAAGAAAAATATTTTTTAATTATCTCACAATTAGTATTCAATATAATTATCTTAAAATTATAAATTTTATTATTTTTTATAAAATAATCCGTACTATATTGCGGAATGTACTACATACTACATATTAGACATAGTACATAGTATAATGAAATTTAATTGCATAGATTATTCATTAGGATACGTTCTATACGTCTTTAATGTTTTAAAAATATATAAATTTATTTTTATGTTCTCAATATGAAAAAAATATATAAATGTATACATAGGTATACATATTATGTACTTGTGACTAATGTTTGTAATTGTTAATAGTTTTGTAGATGATGTCCGATGTGCTGTTCAATATTTGATTTTCAAATCAAATATTACCATGGCTTCCGCAGTTATTTTTGGAGCTTTTCCATTGATTTATGTATGTAATTATAATCTTGTCCTATTGCTATATCATTTTATGTTTGTTCATGTTATCGATATATTATTTATATGTATTTATATAGAAAGTTCAAATAAGAAGAAAAGTCGCAAAATTTGATATAGGTATATGTAATATTTTCTATAAAAAAATGTTCAATGAAGTTAACAACTTACTTATGACATCATTATAGAGTAAATAAATAAAATTTCTATTTTCTATTTATATGTATTATACAATAACAGGTTATATAATATATAGGGTGTTTCAAAAGTTTCAAAAGGTCAATTGCTTGGGAGGCCATTGAAAATCCAAAAATAAGAAAAAAGATGGCATAACCCCTGTCACGATGTCTGCTCGCGGAAGCGCAATGCGGATCAAAAGGGAAAAAACAGGGAGAGAAGAATGACGTCTCTCGAGCTGATCTCTCGCACGAGTTGAAAACAAGACAAATAGTTGAGTGCCAGACGCGTTATACTCGCGTCCACTAACTTCCTAAATCCGCGAGACGTGAAACCGCGATAGCCAAGATAGTCCTTCGTGCAAAGAGCCGACCAAACGGTGGAGGGGCAGGGTGATGTCGAGCAGCGCTAAAATTCTGCAGGATGACAGCCAAATAACTCAGACTAGATTTCTTAGTAACAATCAGTAATAAGATTTATTGAAAGCGGAATTGAACAGAGATAGAAGTAAACGTAGATTAAACATAAAATAGAAGTAAACGTGAGATAGAATTAAACATAAAATGTACGATATTGCGCTACGCTCGGCGTACAAGAAGTCGACCTCAGAAACCGCGATTACGTGAAAGGGGTTCTATCGCCAGCAATGGCTTACAGCACAATGACGCCTGATGCGCAATAACGAACAGCAAATAATGCGCGATAGCACTTATCGCTACGCGATTACGTAAATCTGCGACAACACTTAACATAAAATAGGCGCGACAATTTTTAACGCAATTATACTCACAAATATTTAACGCGAACAAGGGATACGACACTTACAAGAAACGTAAAATTCTACGCAGTACGCGAGCAGATACATCCAAGATGCCACTCTTAACGCGACATGCGAACAAGGAACGACGTAAAACGCGAACAAAGAGATACGACGCGACCGAGAAGTACACACCTTATACCTAAGGTGCACTCTCAACGTGAACACAGAAAATACACGTCACAACGCGAAATTTCTCGACGGTGCGTGACCACTCCCTACAGAACGCAGCACGCGAACACTAAACAAAACGCGAACGTTCCGGAGACAGCAACTCGCGGGAGTGTGCGCGATCCCTCGCACTCTAGCCGCCTCCGAAGGCTTTCTCGCGTCCCCGCGATTACGATCTCCAGGAGCCCTTACCGTAATCCTATGATCCCATCAGCGTACGATATCGCCAAAAGACCCCTCGCACTTGATGCCGACCACTTACTCGAAAACCCAAAATTACTACCCATTCCCGGCGAATATCGCTAACACCAAAAACGCGTGCCGGCAACAGAGCGGGAACGCGACTCGTAATGCTCGTTCGTAGTTTTACACAATCGAAGGGAGCAACCTCGATTCACTGACCCTGGCTTCTTGTCTGCTCTCCAAAGCTTCTTAGAAAGCTCGGGCTGGACTTCTCACTAAGATAGTTTGAGTCGGGACATTTAACTCATGCGTCTACATACACCGGAGGACGAACCAGAAGAGATTGAATGAACGTCGCTCGATACATCGATGACGCGTTTCACTCAAAGGGCGCGCGATTCTCCTGCGTGACCAATTAAAGGCGAATTTGCGAGTTTGCTGTGGTCTCTACAGTGTCATATACAGCTGATCCTGAAAGGTGGTTCGCGACCCCATGCCTTCGCAACGGCATTTCGGAATCTTTGCCGAGCGCTCCGAATAACCGGGCCTCGCTTCCGCCGAAGGGAGGGCTCTTTCTTCCCCTTAGATCTGTGGGATAATAATATCGCCATCCTAGGTCCAGTCGGTGCCGTGGCGGTCGGTCAATGTATCTCATTTTCCTCTGGGCGCGGAGGACCCTGCGACAGCCTTCTCCGTCACCTGCTGATTACACGCTAGGCGTGCTGATCACGCACTCCTTTCGCTTGGCCTCCTGCGAGCTCCTCGAACAGGCCTCTCTTTTGATGTCCCCAAACAGTCAGTCGCTCGCCCTGAATTTTCTCTCCTTTAAATTCCTTAGATTCCAACGGTGATGTTCTCTTAAATGTGCCTCGGCGAGAAATCAAAGTTAGGTATACAAAACAAAAGGGGTCAGAAACGCAAACAAAATGATTAATTAGATCTCGATCTGGAGATTTCGCAATTACTCTCCCCTTGTGCCGGCAGCGGGGACACTGCCACATGCAATGAAACTGCAGCGTCACACAACATAGATCCGGAAATGTTTTGATTTTGAGATAATGCCATTTTTGTTAAAATTTCAAATTGCTTTGCTTGTTTGTGCGCGCGCGCGTTTTGCTGTTTGCGTCTGCAATCTGACATTCCTGCTGCGCAGCATATATACGCGATCGCGTTTATATACGTCGTCTTCTCTACTGCGGTGGCGTGTTGCTAGCGTCTACATTCTGGCATCTCTGACTAGTAGATGGCGTAATGAAAATTTGAATTTTGCAATTAAATCCTAAGCCTATAAAAATACACACGACAATTTTGTCGTCAGAATTAATTCCTTCAAATGGATTTATTTTGTTATTGTTATACCCAAGTAATTGATATTTATTCGGACTTTAAATTAAAAATACGGTTTGGGCTGTTCTTCCAAAAACATCCATGCTCCGATTTAGGTGAAACTTTGTAAATAGGTTCTTTTTAAATAAAAAAGACATGTACCAAAATAATTTTTAGCGACTTAAAAGTGAAGTAACTTTTTTAACATTTTTAACTTACTGCCTCCACGCGTACACTTTCCACGCGAGACAAATTGTCACATGGGTTTATAACTTTGCTATATATATTATATATACTATATATATTATATTTTTTATATGTTGTATATATCATATAGAATCGATTTTATTAGTCAGTAGGGGAGACCGGGGCAAAATCGTCACTATTTTTTTGGTGCCGATTTTTAACAACAAAACAAATGATTTTAATAAAATGTAGTGTACCGTTGTAAAAAGTGAACCCTTGACTACAAAATTTATAAGGGCATTTTTGGACTACGTCGCTTTGTTCAACCGCTATAGAGTAAAAACGACAAAGGTGCACAAATTGAAATGTCAAAACTGCCAGGGCGGAGTCGTCACTCCATTCTCGGACTGGATTTTAAATAAAAATACATAATTCCGATCAAAAAAATCACGCAGCACATATTATCCAAGTCCTCGTCGAATCCAACCACTGCTGCTTCCTTGACTTTGATTTTCGCTCTTTGATTTTTTAAGCTTCTATGATATCATACGGCCACGTCATCCAAGTGTGCTATTTCATCATTTCTTCTTCAGCTAGTCGTTCAACGTAGTTCTCGGGACTTTAAATTGTTTTGCGGCTATTTTTGTTTTAATTTTATCTTTTTACTTATTTTCATCTTTTTTTATCGCAAGAACTGCCTTCCTGAGTTGCTCCTTGTCGACGGGATGGTTTCGTGATGGTATGTGCGTATCATTTTCTTGCAATTAAGAAATACAATGACGCATTTGCAACGAAAAATAGAGTGAAACCACCGGGATAAAGTCATTACAGTGACCAGTCTGCCCCGGTGACTTGGTGATGACTTCGCCCTGGACACAGATTTTAAGTTTGATCGCTTATAAAATATTAGAAATCAACTAAAATAAAAAAAACTTTACTGGATTCGTGTTCAGCATGTATTACTCTTCAGAATCACTTATCTCGAGATTCGAAGAGAAATAATATTTAAAATTTTCGATGCGCAAATTTCACTTTTGACTTCCAAAAACACGTTTGCCTGAATAAAAATCATAACATGGCACATAATCTCACTAAACTCCGTTGGTCACATGGGCATCATAAGTAGTGTCTATATTAATAGCGAGTTCACAACATACAGGTTTCGAGATAACTGTAGTGACGACTTCGCCCCGGTGACGACTCCGCACCGGTCTCCTCTATGTGGTTTAAAATATTTTTTAATTTCCGGAAGTTGGGACCGCGCGTACTTTATTCCTCACATCGAAAACAACTTATGTGTAAAACTGTAGGGCGATCGGGAGCAAAGGTCATTCGGAACTATATCCGAAAAAAATGTGAAAAAATATTTAAAAAGTTGCTTAACTTTTGAGTCGCTAAAAATCCTTTTGGTATATGTCTTTTTTATCTAAAAAGAACCCATTTATAAAGTTTGACCTAAATCGGAGCATGGACGTTTTCAGAAGTTTCGCCCGGAATACGTTCAAAACTCTTTCTTCCGTGTTAGCATTAATCTGAGGCTACCCTCTCCTCGAAGCTGTGTTAATGAGTCATTTAACCTTTGCTGAATTAGCCGACATGCATTTAATGTATGGTCTCGCTCAAGGTAATGCTACAGAAGCAGGAAGATTGTATGCCAAAAAATTTCTGGGTGATATGTGCCAAACCAATGAGCTTCTCAAAATGTCGATAGGATGTTGTGAAAAAATGGGAAGAAACCTCACCTATTTCAATGTTGACATATATTGTCAAGAATATGGCTTTGATTAATTTGCAAAAAGTTTTAACCATCTCTCGTTGTTTATTACAAAGTTATTAACATATGGGTAAGAATACGTCAGAAATATCACGATTTGGACGTGGTTTCCGGATTGATTTGCAAATTGGTGAAATTATAGTATTGGATAAGAAAAATTAAAAAATCAAAGGATTTTTGAAAATTTTCAAAATTGTAAAAGTTACGCCATGTTGAATTTTTTACTAATTATTTTTTTAAGTATTAATATTTACGAAACTATTCATCGGATTTTAATAAAATTTAAATATGTTATACTTGAAATCATGCCTTTTTAGATTATTGCATTATTGAAAACGAATTTTTGAATTTTGACCAAAAAAAAAGTAAAAATATATTTTGGAATCGTTTTTATTCGAACGGGACCAATTTGTCAGAAATTTTGTAAGATAATAAAATATTCCTTATAGTGTAACCTTTCTTAAAAAAAAAAAATAATAATAATGGAGACTCTAATAGGTTCTGAGATATCGCAATTTTCGTGAAAGCGTGCAGCACCGCGCCGCGCCGCGCGGCCCGCCCGTACAGTGCCACACGTAGTACAAAGCGCTTGTTCGAGCTTCGCTAGCGCCTAAGCTATTAACCTTAGAGTAGGGCTCTCACGGACTTTTTTATAGGAAATTTTATGCTCTACGAAAAAGGTCCAGTACAATTTTGTCGTAAAGTGCACCGTTTTCGATACGGAGGCGTTAATATGAAAACAATCTGAACATATTGGCAGAAAAAACTCAAAAACCAATCTCTTCGTTGGTTTCTTCTACCCCTATTTCATATATAATTTTTTTTAAATTTGGTTGAAGACTAAACCCAACTTAAACGCAATCAAAGGTTCATATACGAAATTCACGAAAACAAAGCTTCCTCTATGAGGAAGCTATGTTGAGCAAAAAATACCTATAAAAAAGTCCCGGAGAGCTCTAGTGTAAAGTTAATAGCTTAGGCACTAGTGAAGCCCGAACTAGCGCAAATGCATGCGTGGAAGAAATTTACAGGATGAGACAAAAGACGGCTTGGCGTGGCGCGGTGCTGCACGCTTTCACGAAAATTGCGATATCTCAGAATCTATTAAAGTCTCCATTAATTTTTTTTTTAAGAAAGGTTACACTAAGGTAAACGGCCCGATTCGTGGAACGGAACCAGTTGTGGAACACTTTTAAAAGAAAGTCTCATAAAATTTATATTTAAAAACAAAAATAAATAAAAAAAATTACGTTATTATGTACAAGTCTTCAAGTGTATAATTACCTAGAACAAAGTACTGTTGCTATAAATATTTAAGTGTAAATAAAATCTTTTAGAGATGTTCGTCTCCACACCCGTGAAAATTGACTCCTATTCAAGGCAAAGCAGCTGATTTGGAACAGCTCGCGATTTGGTATAAACTGTTAAATACACATAAATTTGTAAATCTATATTTAATAGTTTGAAGATTAAGAATCGTAGATTCTAATTTTTATCATTTTTTTATAAGTCCGATCTTTTTTTATTTATTAAATAGATGTTCCCTTTTAGGAACTTTTATTTTTTCAATTGCCGTATTATGGAACGCCAAATGAGGGCGTTCCCCAGTTCCGGCCTTTGTATGCTCGCTTGATGGTCCTAGATTTTTGGCATAAGTTTTTTATCGTATTATTGAAACAAACACGATTTTCATTGTGCATTATTATTTGAGTATATTTTTTTCGTCATTTCACAGCAAGTAAGTACATTGTAATGCAAAATTTTGTTAGAAAGTAACACGTAAACGAAAGATAACCTCAAAAATTGACAGCTATGTACAAATAAATTATATTCCTAACTATAAATATTTTTAAAATTGTGTTTCAAACAAGAGCCGACATTACTTAAGAAGAAATGGGAAAAAATTCAAAGAATAAACTCAAGACAGGCACAAAAAGTGGTAAGAAAAAAGAGAGAACAAAGTATTCATCCGATGCACTCCACCGTGCTGGGCAGGCAGTAGCTGAAGGAATCTTATCAGTGAGAAAAGCTGCAGATACATATGGAGTTCCTCCAACAACTCTTTTTAAGAAATTTAAGAATCCAGACAAACTAAATTGTAGAAGTGGACCACCGACAGTGTTGTCAGAAAAAGAAGAAGCAGAAATTGTCAACTGGATTCGATACAGATCTGAGAGGGGTTTTCCAATAACTAAAACAGATTTATTGGACAGTGTGCAAACCTACATAACATGTCTCAAAAAGCGGGCCAGGGTATATAAAAATAAATAGATAAAAAGTAACTACGTTCGTGTAATTAAAAATTAAATTCAAAAATAAGGGCCAATAAACGAGCATTTAAGATGTTTAAACATATAATTGGTATATATACACGGGACGTTTCGACCGCACAGGGTCTTCTTCAGCCGTTATAAATTACAAATACATAGAATCGCGTAGCGGTAATTGAATTCTATAGTTTACGTCGATCCAACGCTTAAGTAATGATGTCGATTCAATGCCAAATACATGAAATAAGTAACCGAAATTAAAAGGATGAAACCTACAAGAAGGATATCTAAAACCCATTTTCGGCCAGGGTATATAAATATAAATAGATAAAAAGTAACTACGCTCGTGTAATTAAAAATTAAATAGAAAAATAAGGGCCAGTAAACGAGCATTTAAGATGTTTAAACATATAATTGGTATATATACACGGGACGTTTCGAGGGTGATAGAAGTTATTTTTTTTAGTTTACAAATAAGTTCTAATAGGTTTTTTTCGAAAAGCGGAGTAAGGGCATTTCGACTATTATAATGGGAAATACCCAAATTGTAGCTTGGCGCGAGCGTCGAGTTTTTCAAAAAATTATTTAAATGGTCTGCCTTTGGAATAACAGAGGCCTGGATGTCTATCTCATCGATTTTCTTCTTTTTTATAAGAAATCTAAACATCAGTCCAAGAGGCAGACATGAGCACATGATATAGCACACCTTTTTTTTAACATTTTTGAAGCGCTGTCAATTGACAACAAAGAGGCAACATGCTGGCAGACCATTTTTCTGCGGTCCTTCACATTGTCTTTAATCGAACAATTCAGGTCTGCCAAGTGTACACTTCATATACACTTTTTTAAATCATAAAAAAAACTTGAAAAATTGATTACTACAAAAGTCAGAGCCCTGGATGTCTGCATCTTCGATTTTCTTTGTTTTCAGAAGAATTCTGAACATCAGCCTCAGAGGCAGACATGAACAAATCATATAGTACCCCCTTTTTTTTAAAACAAATTCGAAACGCTGTCAATTGACAACGCAGCGCTACCATGGTGGCAGACGCGGTCCTTAATGTTTCTTATGGTACAATTATCGCTATTAATAATGTCTGCCACATGAACAAATCATATAGAAATTTTATTCGTTAGCTCCCTAACTAAAGGTAGCTTCGCGTAAAGGCGAACTATTATTCGCAGTTCGACGTTTTTTCGTTACCGTGAAATTGATGGCGGGAAACTGCAATCTTCGAGATATTATTCATCCTGGTCGTTACGGCATTATTGTTACCCGCGAAACGATCCATTACTTGTTTAATCCTTATTAAATACATTATCTATTCTTGTTTATCTACTATTGTGTGTTAATTGCGCTGCGTTCCTTCTCCTCCTCTCTGAGACCTAACAGCGATATGAATTGAGAATTCACACCTGAGATAATCAGCTGGCTTAGATTTCGTGTACTGTGGTACGAGTAATCGTACCTGGCGCCCTTACCGAGTTTCAGAGAATATACCTGGTCGAGCTACCATACGTTATTAATACCTTTCACCGATTTCAGCATACATTGAGATTTATTTAGTGAATTTGACGGCTCCTTCTCGAGAGGCGAGACCGAAGGACTCGCGTCGTCGCAATATTTATAACAGTGTTCTTAAAAGAAGCTTTGTAACGTACAAAATAATTCGTTGTTTTATTTTATTTTGTTTCTTCTCATAAGCCTCAGAAGTGTGTAAGTCGCAGAATAGACATTTATTTTTAAAATCAAAAGTGGCTTTTCTGATTTTGGCTTTTGTAGGGCTAAATTGCAAAGAGGTTGAAGCAACACTTGCACCAGATTGCTTAACAAATAGTTTAGCGTTTTTTTTTTAAGGTATGTATTTTCGTCGACGTCTTTTATGTACTTCTGTAGCGGTCAAATTTTTTAAAATTTCATACTTACCATCGTTTCTTTCGATACTAACGGCTTTCAAAGTATCTATTCCCCGTTTCACAACCACACTTTCTTCTATCGAGATATCTTTGTTACAGATGAAACAGGTACCATCCATTTTTTAATAAAAATATATCTACAAAAAAGTATTAGGATTTTTTTACGTATATTATATAAACATTTTATGCAGAAATTTTTCTCTCCAAAATATAAATAAGCTCCAAAAAGAATTAAACAAAAATATAGGACGATGATATATATGCTAATTATGTCTTGCAAAGTTAGCAAAAACTATAACTTAAAATTTGTTAACACATTAATATTGTGTTATATTATGCTTTAAGTATATCTAAAATGTTACATGAGACACATATAACTTTATAGAACACTTATTAAAAAAATAAAAAAAATATATATATACAGGGTGTCCCTGAATGTTTGGTATTTTTCTCATATTTAGATAGAGCGAGCCAAACTGAGTCGAAAAGTCATGTACCATTTTGCAATTTTCGCAATAGTTGATGAGCTATTAATGATTAAAAATCGCCGCATTGGCCCGGCCCACCGCCAAATCCAAGCGCGCGGCGAGATGCGGCCGACCCCCCGGTCAGCGCGCGGACAGTTGTTTACTACAAGCGGCGATGATTACGCACGAGCGACGCGTAACGCCGGGCCCTCGTCCTGAGCGATGATAGTTTCTCGCCTTTTTTAAATAAAAAAAATTTTCTAACATAAACATTTTTTGTGCGTACGTATATACATACGTGTGTACATGCATACACAGGAAAATATCAATTGTACTGCTTAAAAAAGCGATTACTCAATTTACTTTTTTTCTTTTAATAAGTAACGGTTGTATTTAAGAAAGAATATTTTCTTGATAATAGTCTTAAAATGTACAAATTTTAGAAAGAGTCTTTATTATGTACTCGAAAGAAGAATTTATACTCCTTCAAAGAACATAATAAAATTTTATTAAAGAAAAGTCAAAATAATAATTAAAGTAATGTGAGGACTCTCGAGATTAAAATAAGAGAAGTCGGCTATGAGGGTCAGACGCAGATCACAGTGCGTAATATCAGAAATAACTGATTTATTTGTCGTTTTGATACATTACATCGATCCGTACGTTTCGGCTCAGTTTTGAACCATCTTCAGCGGTAGTTACAGAAATTAAATTACACGTTCTCCGTACCGTATGGTGAGTTTACTGATTCAAAGTATCAGAAACATAAACCAATTGATCCATATCTTTAAACTTGTTCAATTAATGTTGAGATATTAAAAAGATCCCTTAGGAAACTCACCATTTGGTCTGAAAAACGTGGAATACAGAGCCATGTACATAATGAATACTCTCTGCGAGAAGACTTGACGATCTTATCGACACGACACATGCACAGCAATGATATGAAAGGTCTTGCAAGAAGAGGCATGTCGTAGGTCAACACACCGGCGAGGATTATAACAAAGCACGATTTGACACAATCTCAAAATGACACGGATTTTTTGCATCATGCATATGTCACTTTTATATCATTGCTGTGCATGTGTCGTGTCAACAAGATCGTCAAGTCTTCTCGCAGAGAGTATTCATTATATACATGGCTCTGTATTTCACGTTTTTCAGACCGAATGGTGAGTTTTCTAAGGGATCTTTTTAATATCTCAACATTAATTAAACAAATTTACAGATATGGATTAATTGGTCTAAGTTTCTGATACTTTGAATTAGTAAACTCACCATACGGAGAACGTGTAACTTAACTTCTGTAACTACCGCTGAAGATGACTTAAAGCTGAGCCGAAACGTACGGATCGATGTAATGTATCAAAACGACGAATAAATCAGTTATTTTTGATATTACGCACTGTGATCTGCGTCTGACTCTCATAGCCTTGACTTTTCCTATCAAAATAATTAGCAAATTGAATTTTTGTTTTAATTTTATATTCTTAACTAAAGAACTGAATAATTAGAATTTAGAATATTATTTATTTTAAGTAATATTATCAAGAAAACATTTTTTGTAAAGATCATCGTTACTTAAAAGAAGAGAAAATTGAGTAATTGGTTTTCTTAGCACTAGAATGATATTTTTTGCGTGTGCGTATACGGCACGCCATTTTACTATTTAATACCATCATAAAAATTCTACCAAATTACTCAAAGAAAAGAAATTATTATTATGACTAGACATACTTATAATTCATCGAATTATTATTAAGCTATAATTGAAAATGCAGAATTACAATTATGTCTAGACAAAATATTAATTTTAAATGTATTTTACGTTATGGCATAAAAAAATTTCGGGAATTACATTATGTACATAATTTGGGAGTACATAATGTATGTAATTCCCGAATTTTACTTATGTACGCAATTTTAATACTTGAATTTCTATTGTGTACACAATTGTAATTCTGGAATAACTTTTTTTTGGGGGTAAGTAACGGAGTTCTTTAAGAAAAAATATTTTCTTGATAATAATCTTAAAATGTATTTATCACAAATTTTAGAAAAAGTCTTTATCATGTACTAAAAAAAAATTTATACTCCTTCAAAGAACATTATAAAATTTTATCAAAGAAAAGTCAAAATAATAAGCAAATCGAATTTTTGTTTTAATTTTATATTTTTAATTAAAAAGTTAAACAATTAAAATTTAGAATATTATTTGTTTTAAGTAAAGAGAGTGATAAGTGTATTTTAAGATTATTATCAAAAAAATATTCTTTGTGAAGATAACAGTTATTTAAAAAAAGAGAACTAAAATGGAGTAATTGGTTTTCTTAGCACTAGAATGATATTTTTTGTGATTTGTGCATAAATAGCGATATAAGATCGCAAGCCAAAAAATAATTTTTTTTTCTGTGACAAGAAAATGATAGAGCGCTATCATTTCCACACCAGCTTGCGGTAGATAGCATGGCGATTTTTTTTTTAAGTGGTATCCCCAGCAGGTTTAATCCACTTTGCATTAAAATATGAGAATATTTTAATGCAAGAACTGTTCGAAGTGCCTTCCTCCTTCTCGTATACAGAGTTGGGCCCTTCGAGTAATATTGCGCGTCGCGCGGTGCGCCATTTCCGGCGTGATAATACCGAAAGCTGCGAGAATTTCTTCTCGTACCTTAGCTTCTGTACCACCACGCCTGTGCTCGACTAAATCTTTGATGTAACCCCAAACGAAATAGTCGAGCACGTTAAGATCCGACGACCGCACCGGTCACATGATTGAGCCACCTCGACCCATTTATCTGTCCGGATATCGCCCGTCTAAAACATTTCGCGCCTGTCGCGAAAAACGCGAAGTCGAGCCAGAGGTAATTGTGGAAGTGCCCCACTTCGCTTGCCACGTCGCCCGGCAGTACAAGCCCACGCTCGGAGCCCGTCGCTGGCACATCCGGTTTAACGGGGACGGCTCCGTTCGCTGGGTCAAAGAAAAGTCGCGGGGAAGACCAGCCTGAAAGATTACCCGACCAACCGACCGGCTCCGCCAACCAGCCAGGGTATGTGCCTCTAGGTTCAGGCACCTGTAAGAGAAAGGGTGGTGTAACGATGCGCCCTTTTAAAGGCATCGTTCCCCGGCCACCACCCGCCGGATGCCGCCCGACCGATCCTCCGTCGGGAGAGGACAAGGCGCGGTGCGCCCACATTTTTTTAAACGCCTCACAAAGCACCGTGTGCGCGACCGAAAGCGCGGCACCGGTGCCTTCCCGCGCGGCTTCGACGAACGCCGACGGGAGCCGATCAGCGCCGAAGACGAGTGCGCGTAAGCGTACCCCCGCATGGCTCGCCTGAGGATCGGCCTCCCTTTTACCGAACCCGTCACGCCGGGATATATAAACCGGCGCCATAGTATAAACATTACTAGTAGCGACAGTAGCGGCGGTACCTTTGATCTTCGTGTATACAAATTTCATGACCTTGAGATTAGCCGCCATATTCTCAGCCTAAAATGGTGGCATTGTCCCGCGATGTTTAAATCGATACATACTACTGAAAGTCCGTGTATACTGGTGAACACATAGTTAATTATATTTTTCTCTTCTAATAAGTATAAATATTTATATACAAATATATATATGACAAAAATGTTAAATTATTTGAGTGACTCCGTGTGAGGATGGTCGACTTATAATCGGCGAGTCTCGGATTCGATTCGGGCCTTCCATGGCCATGTTCCGATCGATGTACACAGCCAGTACTGAAAATCTAATAGTCATAGTTCACTATTACGTATATTATAAATATTCAGTACTGACAGTATATATTGGAACACGGCTTGTACGTCGATTTTATGAGAGGTTGATTTGGAAAATGTGTTGAAGGTTTGGAGTAAAGAAGTATAGGGTAACTCGTTTTGGGAAACCATATAAATCATTTAGAAATATTAAATTATTTTTAAACTTTATATTTATTTATCAAATTACTGTTAAATGTGTGACAAAATAGTTATTTTTTGATTTTTTTCTTTGGATTGTTTTAAATTACGGTTTATACTTTTTAATGTGTGATAAATACAGATTCGAATAACTAGTTTTATTAAATATTTTAAAGGAAATTCTGCACATACTTTGAATGGTACTGCTATTTGTATCATATCTTCGAAAAGCTTATGTCCTATATTTTGTAGGGCATACTGTTTAAAATGTAATATAAAATGTTCATGCAATGTTAATATGTAATTGCTAAACTCTTCGCTTGGTACTAGTAGACTGCCATGAACTGTACTCTTATCATATGCTTTTTCTCCGATAAATACTGTTGCATTAGACGCTAATGGATTTTGTAAAGAAATTGTTTCGCAAATAGAACAAATATAATAGGCTCGTAACTTTTTTATAATATAACCACACAAATATTGTAATGAATTTTCAGTTAGATAGTCATGATTACGATAATCTGATTCTAATATTTTTATTGATTGAAATGCTGATTCTGTCTGCAAAATTGTTTGATTGCTTTCGTACCTATCGATATGAGTAGAATTCATCAAAGCTAAAAATTTTGAGAAATTGTCAGCACAGTTTGCATTTTCGGATACTATTAAAAACTTCAATGAAAATGTTTTTTTAAAGGCATTTATAAATTGTTGTGGTGTAGGATTATATGAATTATCGCCTCGTTTTCTTATAGCTCCAAAATAATTTTCCAAACAATCTTGGTTAATTCGCCTAGTTAGTACATATTCAAATCCGGCGTTTTTTAGGAATTCCCATAATTGAAGCAATGCGTTTATAGTTAGTTGTAAATTTGACACAAACTTTACTTGTTTAGTTTTATCTTTTCCATCAAATGCAGTAACTTTTATATTCTTTATTCTATCTAACATTTTATATAAAAAATCTATTTGATATTGTTCTCCTTTAAATGGTTTGTTAAATTCTTTTGCATTAAATAATTTTGATGAATTAAAGATGTCAAAAAGTTTGTCAAAATCTGAAATAAAATTAGCTGTTCCCATAGCTTCTTCTCCAAGCGCTCCAAACGAAATATAAGTTTTCAAAGCAGCAACAAGAGTAGCACTTAACACTTGCATAGCATATTTAACTCGCATTTTCTGCCAATTATTAGGGTATATATGTTCTTTAGTTAGTTTAGGAGCTAATCTTAAACTTATCTTGTCCTGTTCATAAAAATGTTTTATATGTTGCCATGAAACATATTGATCATCATATATAAAATTGTGTTATCATATTATTTCTCACAGCTTTCATCAAATGAGGCGTATCAAAAAAATAGAAAATTTTCATACTATTTACCATAAAATAAGGCTTTTCTATTGTTATATTAAGTAATTTAGTTAACTGACAAAAATTGGATCCTTGATCAGTAACAATAGCAACAACTTGTATGTCAATTGCATGTAATTTTTTAATGGCACATTCAATTAAAGTTTTGATATCTACAGCAGGGCAAGTAGAATGCGTTAAGAAAAATCCTAAAGGTTGTTTCCAATTCATTTTAAGACCTCTTGCCATAATAACTAAAGCATTTTGTGCTACATCAAACGACTTGTTGCTACCTGTGTCATGAAAACCTATAATTTTATCCCTTTTTATACTGTAAAATAGATTGCATTTTATCGACATTTCGTCAAGACATAAAATGCACATTTTATCGTTTTTCTCCATTGTAGCTGTCCTAATCTTAATTGCATTAAAGATTGTGTCACTTATTCCAGGTTCTTCTGGCCAGTTTTCGACAAACCTTTGTAAACATCTGATAGATGGTAAATTAAAAGTTTTTTGCAAAAATCTATATGCACTTGGCGAAATAAAAAATAATGATAATGCATATTTCTTAAATTCTTTTGTATATCTATACCCTTTTTTATGACATTTCTGTAATTTAATTTGCTCTGTGATAAAAAATTGTATATTTTTAGGTAAAAATTTATTGCAAAGTTTTAGAAAATCTGTTTCCGTAACATCTTCTAACTTATTCTTACGCTTTAATTTTGCTTCTAGTATTGATTTTATTCTTTGTAATTTTTTCAATTTTGCTCGCAATTTTTCTTTACGTGGACTATTCGCAGATAATATATGTGATGTTTGAGTTAACGCTGATGGAGATTTTTCTAATGGTGGTGTTACGTCCTGAGGACTTCGCGATTTCCTTCTTTCATAAAAACCTTTCGTAAGATGTTTTTCTAACAGAATTGTTCGTGGGATGACGAGGACCGAATAATATTTGTCAATCGACGGGCAGGTTACTAATGATAATGAATCATTATTCTTTCCGACATCAAGTCAAACAAATACGTACATTAATTGTGAAACCTGCGCCGCCGGTCAACGGCCGGTCAATAGCCGGTCAGACCGTCATTCCCGAGGAAAATTCGTGAAAAGCACTTGACACCAGACAATAACAGATAAGAGGGAGACGATAGAAATTCGAAATCTAGCGTCTTGATCCACGAGAATTGTGAAACCCGCGCCGCGGAAATTCGGGAAAAACACTTCACGCTAGACAAAAACAGATTAGGACGAGACAATAGAAGTTTCGAAACCTAGTGTCTCGATCCGTGAGAAAAACATGTTTTTCAATTGATGACTAACAAGAGTCATCATCGAAAAACAGGTTCCCCACCAAAAATTGAATTAAAACATACTCCTCGATAACCCATCCCAAAAATCATATATAAACCGCGACGGCGGAACACCGCTCATTCCGAAATTCTAAACAGTAAAGTCCGCGTCTAACGGGATTTATAATACAATCGCTTCTGATCTCGACCCGCATCGTCAACCTTATCGTTATTATAACTAAATTCTGTGCGCGTTGAGCCTCAGCACGAGGTCGCCATGCCGATGAAAACCACCACCGATCTACGGACCCACGAGATCTTGAACCTCCGTCGGGAGGAGAAGGCGCTAAGGCTCAGCAAGTATTAAGTTCTTCAAATTTTCTCTCACCTTTACCCTTTTCCCCTACAAAAAAGTCTATCGAATACTCGGATTTTATTTCTCAAATTTCGTTTCAACTCTACCGCAAATTTGTAAATATATATATATATATATAATTAAATTTATGTAATTTTAAGCGCACTAGCTCCTCGATATGAATACACCTTACACCATTTAATTTCTTTTTTTTTTCATATAAATTTATTACTAATAATACTTCTGTAATAATCCGAGCAGGATGTCAAGCTAATTTAGATTCTTTCCCCTCTAAATCTTGCTCTATGACCTCCGCATTTTTGTAACTCCCGCGCCCTTCACACACTCACACACACATACATTTCACATTTATATATATATATATATATACATAATGTTCGTCTATTTTTTCATTATACTTATATTCTGTCTAAATATTATTGGATCTTTCCCTTGTTAATAACTATTTTAATGATTTTGTTACAAATAAACCCATATTGATAAAAAAAAAATGAATACCAGTCATTTCATAAGCTAAGACCTCGTCCTCAGCTCCCTCGCTCTCTCGAAAGTCGCATAAGGTCCGATCCCCGGTAAAAGGGATAATATCCTTGACCGAAAACAGGACCACGAGTGCACGAAACTCACAGTAGGCGTAATAGCGTCCCTTCTGGACGTTGACCCATGACTGGAGTTTCCCATAACGTGCATTCGTCTCGAGGCACGCACCTTTTCCAGCGTGCACCCGAGATATGATAAGATCGCGTTACGTCTTCCTATCTCCCCTCCTCTAGATAGCCTTTTCCTTCCTATCTACGAATTCCGGAGTTTGACGTAACAGTGGACTAAGCTGATTGTCTGGAACGCGAATTACTAATGGTGATGGTTTATTTCTCTTTGCACAAAAATTCCTCGATTTTTCTGTCAAAACCTCTTCCGAAATGGTTGTTTCTTGCGTCGAAACCTCTCCGCAAATAGTTGAGTCTTCTATCATAACCTCTTCCGAAATGATTGTTTCTTGTGTCGAAATTTCTTTTGAAATGTGTTCTTCTGTCGAAATTGTTTCTTCTGTCGAACAGCTATAATTAGTATCCATCATAATAGATAAAATTTCTGGTTGATTTTCTGGCATATTAGTAATTAGTGTGTTTGCCTGAATTGTCTCTGTACGAGTTTCTGTGTGAAAATCATTTGTCCTATAAACAGTATTATTACAAAAATAATATTGTACTTAATATTTTTTAGATATTTTTAAAGATGTAACAATCTCCTAAACACAATACAACATGTAATGTACAGTAACGTGTTATATGCAATATGCAATAACACGTGTGTTATATTGCATTTATATTATTGAGTAGGAAATTACAACTAGTCTGTACACGTTACATGTTGCATTGTGTTTACTGGGGATTTTAAAAATGTTTTTGACTTAAAATGATTCAAAATTAACATACTTTTCACAAAAAATTATTTAATTTTTTATAATTAAAACATTTGCTTACCGTGTATTTTCGAAAACTGTTGGTATAGCATGTACATGTAATCTATTTTGTAAATCATTGAGAAACATATTTGTTTGAAAGTGTGCTGCACATACTTTGTAGTTTTATACAAAACAATGCTATCTTTGTTAATTAGATCTTGCCTATTTATCGCATTTATCCATTGTTTGCATCTATAAACAAATTTGAGTATACAATTGTGATTGTATTATTATATTAATTTAATATATGTTAATTTATAAACAACGTAAGCAATATAATATCTAAAATACATGTATCTCCCGGACAACACGTATGTTTAAAAGACGTTTAAAAGACATCTTTTATGGCCAATTTCTTCACCATCGGATAACTCTATTCTTCGGTTCATCTTACTCTTCATCTCTTTCTAACTGCCCCCTTAGAAAGAGATGAAGAGTGAGGTTAACCGAAGGATAGAGTTATCCAACGGTGAAGAAATTGGCCCTTAGACATACATATTGTCTGGGCTAATTCGTATTTTTAAATATAAAACAATATTTAAGTAAATTTTACCGTTCCGATTCCTTTGGAAATCTAAAAAAACTGTAAGAACAATTCCAAGAATTGTTAGAACAATTTGTGACAGCACAATACGCCCTCGCACTCATTTCACTGATTATTAATGACTATAACACTGATTATTGATAATGACTAATTGACATCAATCTATTTTTGTAAATGTCCGTAATGTATTTAAGTCCGTGAGTTCACTAAGCTTAGCTAAACTGTTATCTAAATAGGTTATATGTCACTGCACGTTTCGGCTAAGAACATGGCGGTACGAGCATGCGCAATGAAAATCAGATCCTACAATAAATCGAAGTGACGCTACTAGTAATGTTTATACTATGGAGTCTGTATAAGGAGACCGATCTCCATACTTGAAAAGTGAAACCGAAATTTAAAACTCTATCAGTACCAAATATGACCACGTGCAGCGCTAGTAACGTTGATCTACCGGAAATATATTTTACACTCTTGATGAAGTTATAGTCCGAGATCCAAGTTCTTATGCCGTATGTCATTATAAATTACATGTTTTTTAAATAGCAGAATAAAAATTTGGAGCACTCCAGAACTAGCTCATGACTTACATGTCAGGAATCGGGAAAAACGCAACATAATCTAAAATATATATCTCGCAGAAACCAACGTGAGAAAATATAACGCGTTATTACTACGTAAGGATATAAAATACATGTAAAAAAATTGAGGTGAGTACTCAAAATGCAAAATTATAGATTTATAAGTTATGCAAGGAAAAGTTATTTTGTTGTGAATCCTCATATATCAATTATTATTAATTAAATATTTATATAAGAAATTAAATGCCAATATTAGTGGCTGTACAGGTTATGATCTTGCGTAACGTTTAAAAATATTTTAATTAATATGATTTATTTTATCAAATATTGTATTTTTTTACCCTTTTAAAATTGTTAATGGTTGGCTATTTTCTTACAGAACTACATTGAACTACAATTCTTCCGGAAAAAAAGGAATTATTGAAAATGGAAGGTGATAATATGTATGAAAATGTGGACTATGATAAGGGAAAAGGATTAAAATTCTCTGAATTGAAACAGAATATACAATCGCTTAAAAAACCACCTAATTGGGGAATATGTGTTTACGATACAGGGCTAATTATTATACAAATACGGGAAGATCTGACGGACGGATTAAAATAATTATCAATGATAATATGGAAATTAAGTTTCTTCATCGTAATGAGTTTCTATCATGGATGACTTTAAAAAAAATTTGTTCTATACAACATCTTTCGAAAATCATTGATATATTGAACCAACTTTCATTTGAAATACTGCGTTCATCAGAAAATTGTAAAACTTATAACTTTTGGGAGTTATCGCATTGAAAATTTATTAGAAATACTAACTCTACAGTTACTAAAATAGTAACTTTATAAAACAATTGTACATATTTATTACAAAGAAAAATAACTGACATATAATACATAGACATCATCGCTATATATACATCATAGCTATATTATTGTATCAAAGCTATATTATTAACTATCATTACTTATAAGTTATACAATCCAGCAATTGTGTTTTGTGTATTTATATATTTTCGTATATCCTAAATAATGATTTATATCTGACTGTATTATTTTTTGTCTGTATGCGATTTAGGTTTAAAAAATCATATACAAGTGTATTATTAAAATAAATTTATTAAATTTTTAAATACAAGATACCCGCTTACAATTTCGAGTCTTTTCTTGCCTTTTGGTCTTTTCTTTGAGCTTTGCTGCTGTGTTATAATTATGAGCTTTACTCATAAAGTTAGCTCGCATTATTAAATAAAAATTAATGAGTCGCTTGGTTAATTCTTTATTATGCATATCACATCCAACGAGTGGCAATTTCACCTCTTGCAAAGCGTAACACACAAGAAAAAAAGTATCAGCCTGGAAGCATTCGTCACGAACGGTAGTCAAAATTATTTCTTCTATTTCTGTTAACACAATTTCGCAAGTATTGCGATGGATACTTCAAAGATCTAAGCGACAGCAGTTTAATCATTTGGTTTGCCTCAATATCTGCGTCGTGAAGTGATTGCAAGCTGTTCAAACAGTCTTCGCAGGATGTCCATTTTTGACTTTTATGCACAATATACCCTGCCATATATGCTGTTATATATTGCGCTGAATTCTTTCTTGTGCATCTGAAGTTTTGGCTATGGAGCAATTATTGATCTCACTGTTTTCAATAATGCTATCTAATATACTTAAAAATTCCTTTTTGCCGGTTGTTTCTTTAGAAATATCTACGGTTAGTAACGCCGATAACATTTCCCCACCGCTGACATTGCTGCCTTTGCAAGGTTTTATTAAAGAATATGTAGACATGAGTCGAAACATATGGCCGAAAAGAATTGCATCTGGATGATCGTTTGATCCGCAAACTCCTCTAGCTAGACCGAAAAAACGCTAAAACATATATTACTCATTATTAAATAAAATACATTTTATAAAAAAAAAAATATATTAAGTGTTTTTTATTTAAACGTATTCTGATCGATCCAGAGTTAATCGTTTAATCTGTCGTAGGTTACTAGATACAGGATTAGAAGCTAGATTTTTAATTATACTCGCAAGAGAAACGTATGCGCAGTTATACGGATAGCTATAAAATCAACTTGCAACTTTTCTGTAGGTATTTGCGCATACGTTTCTCTTGCGAATACATTCAAGATTAAACTCCAACCTATTTCAGCTGGACATGTTGCTAGGGAGATACGATTAATCTTAACTCTATCAAAATCTGTTAATCGAAAACGCTAAAAGCTTAATTATAATTAAAAGTCTTTTATACTCACTTCCAGCGCATCTTGGCTTAATCGAGCAGTCAATAAATATCATAATTACATTCGTAGTGATAAAAACTCTACGATTTAAGTGTCGCTCTTAAGTGATCTTTAATCCCAGCGATTATGGTGCGTTTAGATAAA
>JASTWK010000724.1:0-86701 GCA_030770225.1 Temnothorax unifasciatus | reverse complement strand
TGTGCCCATGGCTTTCACGCGAGACGAGTGGGAAAGTTTTAACAGCGCAACGCACTGTCACGTGTGCGAAAAACCTTCGATACCGTCGAAGCAGACGCGTGCGAGTACGCGATCATTTTATCTGACCGGTCAGTACAGAGGTCCCGCGCACTCAAACTGTAACTTAAATTATAAAGATTCGCATTGTATTCCGATAGTTTTTCATAATTTATCAGGCTACGACGCGCATTTATTATAACGGAAATAGCAACAGCGTACGAAGGACATGTAGACTTACTCCCAATTACAAAAGAAAAATACATTTCGTTTACGAAAAACGTTAAAAGCACTGAAGATAAAGATAAGAAAACTTGCGTTAAATTGCGATTTATCGATTCGTACAAGTTTCACCGCTAGTCTCGACAATTGGCATCTTATCTTAGCAAGGATAAACTGCGAATATTGCAACGCGAATTTTGTAATTATCCGCAAAAATTTTGATTTGTTGACACGAAAGGCGTATTTCCGTACGAGTACATTGACTGCGTCGAAAAGTTGGAGGACTCGTGCTTACCATCGCGCGACTCGTTTTTACAGTTCATTGACAGGTGACACCGTATCTGAGAGCGATTACGCGCACGCCGTCAACGTCTGGCAGCGGTTCTCCATTCGAACGCTCGGTGACTACAGCGATTTATATCTCAAAACCGATGTTTTGCTGTTGGCCGATATCTTTGAAAATTTTCGCGATAGCTGCGTCACGAGTTATGGACTCGATCCCGCCTATTATTATACTCTACCGGGTTTTACGTGGGATGCTATGTTGAAGCATACACGTATCAATTTCGAATTGCTCACCGACATTGACATGGTCATGTTTATCGAACGCGGTATACGCGGCGGTTTGAGCCAATGTTCGAACAGATACGCGCTGGCCAACAACAAATACATGCAGTCGTATGATCCAGCGAAACCATCATCGTATCTGATGTATTTTGACGTAAACAACTTATACGGCTGGGCAATGTGTCAACCATTGCCATATGCAGATTTTCAATGGGTCGACGACGTAACCAATTTTAATGTTACGGATATCGCGTTGGATTCCTCGATAGGCTACATTCTCGAAGTCGACTTGGAGTATCCGCAACATCTTCACGACGCGCACACTGACCTACCGTTCTGCCCAACGCGCGATAAACCACCAGGTAAGCGGCAGAACAAGCTCCTCGCAACATTATACGATAAGAAACGTTATGTAATACATTATCACAACCTGCAGCAGTGTACTCGTCACGGTCTTCGTATATCAAAGATTCACCGCATTTGAAATTCGCGCAATCTCCATGGCTTCGCGATTATATTGAACTAAATACGAAATTTAGAACATTGGCCAAGAATGATTTCGAGAAAAATTTATACAAATTGATGAACAACGCTGTGTTCGGCAAAACCATGGAGAATGTGCGGAATCACGTTGACGTGCGACTCGTGACTCATTGGGAGGGTAGATACGGCGCGGAGGCAATGATCGCGAAACCGAATTTTCATAGCCGAAGCGTCTTTTCGGAGAATTTAGTAGCGATAGAAATGCGAAAACTCGAGGTGAAGTTCGACAAACCAATCTACGTGGGTATGTGCATCCTCGATATATCCAAGACATGTTTGTACGAATTTCATCACGAGTATATGTTACCGTTGTATCGCGAAAAGTGTAAAGTCACGTACACTGATACTGACAGTCTCATTTATCACATCGAGTGCGACGATGTGTATGACACCATGAAGCGCGACATTAATAGATTTGACACTAGCGATTACGCGGTCGATAATGCGTACGGTATCCCACTCGCCAATAAAAAAGTTCCGGGTTTGATGAAAGACGAAAACAACGGCGCGATAATGACTGAATTTGTCGGGCTTAGAGCAAAGATGTACGCCTTGCGAGTGAACGGTAAGAAAGATACGAAAAAGGCTAAAGGTGTTAAGAGTAACGTCGTAGCCAGGTCGATAACGTTCGACGATTACACGCGATGTCTGCGCGACGAAATTGAAATGACGCGACAGCAGGCTTGCATAAGATCCAAACAACACGAGGTGTACACCGTGTCCGAAACGAAAATAGCACTAAGTCCGTACGATGATAAACGATACATTATACCCGGTTCTACCGAGACGTTGCCATGGGGGCATAATAAAATACCTTAAATATATTGTAATTACATTTAGATATTTATGAAAATAAATGACTCATTTGTATGTATATGTTTTTATATTGTAATAAATTTTTTACAATACATTATTCTTGTGTATCCACGAATTGTGTGAATTATCAAATCCTAACCACTTTACATAAACCTCATCCCCCCTTTTGCGCAAAACTTTTTCAACGAGATACACGTCGGGATTAGCAACGCGATGTAACTCGTATTCGTAGAAGCCGCCGGCGACGGTTTTCCGCAGGAATCTTCCAACAGATACGTCACGGGATTAGTTTTCTGCACTTTGACGATTTTAAACACCTCCGTGGTCCAATTTGGCGTGTATCCTTTCTCGAAGATTGTCTTGAATTTACTCACGCGTACCGAATCGCCCACTTTGAATCGCGCGGGAGCAGCGATCTTTACGTGACTGTACACCGTTGTTATAGTTGTTTAATAGCTGTTTAATATCTGTTTTAATGGTGTTTTAGCTGTTTGATAGCTGTTTAATAGCTGTTTTTAAAGGTGTTTTAGCTGTTTGATAGCTGTTTAATAGCTGTTTTTAAAGGTGTTTTAGCTGTTCGATAGCTGTTTAATAGCTGTTTTAAAGGTGTTTTAGCTGTTTGATAGCAGTTATACAGATCAAATGATCGAAAGTCATGTTATTGTTTTCATGAACATACGTGTCTCGCGGTGTCTTCGTTGCAGGACACATGCAAAACTGCACATCGTAGATTTTTCGGAAGGTGCATCCTCGCTTCTCATTTATTTGATAGCGGTTCAGAGTATCCACCCGCGATTGCAAGATGCAATGGTAAGTAGAAGATTATTTTCATGACAGCTAGTTTTGATAATATAATATGTCGCAGATAAATCACGTACAACCTTCTCTCTGCATTTTTCGTTCCCTATAAATTGAGCTCTGCCTCGGGTCAGAGCACAGTCTCTCTTTGCAAACATACGGCTTATTACATAGATTTATAAATAACTGCTATATAATGGCTTATATTGAAGATGTGATTCAAATATCTATCCAACGACTGGGTGTGTATAACAATTCACAATTTAAGTGTAAATTTGTAAATATTAACTGGTATATAACTTTTACAGATAGTATGGGTTGATAAACATACCATCGTTGAGGTACGCGTTACAGATATGGTGAGAATTCGAATTCTTCGCGGTCAGGTATGTATACTTCGTATCTTTATATTTTTAACACTTTACTATTTTATAAAATTATTTGCCCTATTTAAGCATCACTATTACTAGCTTATCTAAAGGGAATGGAATTGATGAAATAGTGATGCTTAAATAGGGCAAATAATTTTATTAGAAATAGGTAAAGTGTTAAAAATATAAAGATACGAAGTATACATACCTGACCGCGAAGAATTCGAATTCTCACCATATCTGTAACGCGTACCTCAACGATGGTATGTTATCAACCCATACTATCTGTAAAAGTTATATACCAGTTAATATTTACAAATTTACACTTAAATTGTGAATTGTTATACACACCCCAGTCGTTGGATAAGATATTTGAATCACATCTTCAATATAAGCCATTATATAGCAGTTATTTAATAAATCTATGTAATAAGCCGTATGTTTGCAAAGAGAGACTGTGCTCTGACCCGAGGCAGAGCTCAATTTATAGGGAACGAAAAATGCAGAGAGAAGGTTGTACGTGATTTATCTGCGACATATTATATTATCAAAACTAGCTGTCATGAAAAATAATCTTCTACTTACCATTGCATCTTGCAATCGCGGGTGGATACTCTGAACCGCTATCAAATAAATGAGAAGCGAGGATGCACCTTCCGAAAAATCTACGATGTGCAGTTTTGCATGTGTCCTGCAACGAAGACACCGCGAGACACGTATGTTCATGAAAACAATAACATGACTTTCGATCATTTGATCTGTATAACTGCTATCAAACAGCTAAAACACCTTTAAAAACAGCTATTAAACAGCTATCGAACAGCTAAAACACTTTAAAACAGCTATTAAACAGCTATCAAACAGCTAAAACACCTTTAAAACAGCTATTAAACAGCTATCAAACAGCTAAAACACCATTAAAACAGATATTAAACAGCTATTAAACAACTATAACAACGGTGTACAGTCACGTAAAGATCGCTGCTCCCGCGCGATTCAAAGTGGGCGATTCGGTACGCGTGAGTAAATTCAAGACAATCTTCGAGAAAGGATACACGCCAAATTGGACCACGGAGGTGTTTAAAATCGTCAAAGTGCAGAAAACTAATCCCGTGACGTATCTGTTGGAAGATTCCTGCGGAAAACCCGTCGCCGGCGGCTTCTACGAATACGAGTTACATCGCGTTGCTAATCCCGACGTGTATCTCGTTGAAAAAGTTTTGCGCAAAAGGGGGGATGAGGTTTATGTAAAGTGGTTAGGATTTGATAATTCACACAATTCGTGGATACACAAGAATAATGTATTGTAAAAAAATTTATTACAATATAAAAACATATACATACAAATGAGTCATTTATTTTCATAAATATCTAAATGTAATTACAATATATTTAAGGTATTTTATTATGCCCCCATGGCAACGTCTCGGTAGAACCGGGTATAATGTATCGTTTATCATCGTACGGACTTAGTGCTATTTTCGTTTCGGACACGGTGTACACCTCGTGTTGTTTGGATCTTATGCAAGCCTGCTGTCGCGTCATTTCAATTTCGTCGCGCAGACATCGCGTGTAATCGTCGAACGTTATCGACCTGGCTACGACGTTACTCTTACACCTTTAGCCTTTTTCGTATCTTTCTTACCGTTCACTCGCAAGGCGTACATCTTTGCTCTAAGCCCGACAAATTCAGTCATTATCGCGCCGTTGTTTTCGTCTTTCATCAAACCCGGAACTTTTTTATTGGCGAGTGGGATACCGTACGCATTATCGACCGCGTAATCGCTAGTGTCAAATCTATTAATGTCGCGCTTCATGGTGTCATACACATCGTCGCACTCGATGTGATAAATGAGACTGTCAGTATCAGTGTACGTGACTTTACACTTTTCGCGATACAACGGTAACATATACTCGTGATGAAATTCGTACAAACATGTCTTGGATATATCGAGGATGCACATACCCACGTAGATTGGTTTGTCGAACTTCACCTCGAGTTTTCGCATTTCTATCGCTACTAAATTCTCCGAAAAGACGCTTCGGCTATGAAAATTCGGTTTCGCGATCATTGCCTCCGCGCCGTATCTACCCTCCCAATGAGTCACGAGTCGCACGTCAACGTGATTCCGCACATTCTCCATGGTTTTGCCGAACACAGCGTTGTTCATCAATTTGTATAAATTTTTCTCGAAATCATTCTTGGCCAATGTTCTAAATTTCGTATTTAGTTCAATATAATCGCGAAGCCATGGAGATTGCGCGAATTTCAATATGCGGTGAATCTTTGATATACGAAGACCGTGACGAGTACACTGCTGCAGGTTGCGATAATGTATTACATAACGTTTCTTATCGTATAATGTTGCGAGGAGCTTGTTCTGCCGCTTACCTGGTGGTTTATCGCGCGTTGGGCAGAACGGTAGGTCAGTGTGCGCGTCGTGAAGATGTTGCGGATACTCCAAGTCGACTTCGAGAATGTAGCCTATCGAGGAATCCAACGCGATATCCGTAACATTAAAATTGGTTACGTCGTCGACCCATTGAAAATCTGCATATGGCAATGGTTGACACATTGCCCAGCCGTATAAGTTGTTTACGTCAAAATACATCAGATACGATGATGGTTTCGCTGGATTATACGACTGCATGTATTTGTTGTTGGCCAGCGCGTATCTGTTCGAACATTGGCTCAAACCGCCGCGTATACCGCGTTCGATAAACATGACCATGTCAATGTCGGTGAGCAATTCGAAATTGATACGTGTATGCTTCAACATAGCATCCCACGTAAAACCCGGTAGAGTATAATAATAGGCGGGATCGAGTCCATAACTCGTGACGCAGCTATCGCGAAAATTTTCAAAGATATCGGCCAACAGCAAAACATCGGTTTTGAGATATAAATCGCTGTAGTCACCGAGCGTTCGAATGGAGAACCGCTGCCAGACGTTGACGGCGTGCGCGTAATCGCTCTCAGATACGGTGTCACCTGTCAATGAACTGTAAAACGAGTCGCGCGATGGTAAGCACGAGTCCTCCAACTTTTCGACGCAGTCAATGTACTCGTACGGAAATACGCCTTTTCGTGTCAACAAATCAAAATTTTCTGCGGATAATTTACAAAATTCGCGTTGCAATATTCGCAGTTTATCCTTGCTAAGATAAGATGCCAATTTGTCGAGACTAGCGGTGAGAAACTTGTACGAATCGATAAATCGCAATTTAACGCAAGTTTTCTTATCTTTATCTTCAGTGCTTTTAACGTTTTTCGTAAACGAAATGTATTTTTCTTTTGTAATTGGGAGTAAGTCTACATGTCCTTCGTACGCTGTTGCTATTTCCGTTATAATAAAATGCGCGTCGTAGCCTGATAAATTATGAAAAACTATCGGAATACAATGCGAATCTTTATAATTTAAGTTACAGTTTGAGTGCGCGGGACCTCTGTACTGACCGGTCAGATAACAATGATCGCGTACTCGCACGCCGTCTGGCTCGAACGGTTTTTTCGCACACGTGACAGTGCGTTGCGCTGTTAAACTTTTCCCACTCGTCTCGCGTGAAATCCATGGGCACATTAGTGGACAAGATTGTCTTTACATCGTGAGCTAAACGTTTTAGCTCCTCGGCGAACCACGCAACGCAATCCTTATCGCGACGAAATCGATACATTGATAACGAGTCGTCGTACGAGCAACGCACGTAGTACCCTATACTAAACACGCGATGATGTTGATACGTGTACCTGGACGTTTCCGGATCAGCTTCCATCTTCTCCAGGGTACATTCCAGGTCGGCGTATACGATAAACGGAACTCGTTCCTTCCTGTTGTGATTCTTAAAGGCCAACCACTTGTTGTTATCGCTCGGTAACTTGATCGCGCAGTCATTCATCTCCAGACAGTCGACGGTGTGGGCTTCCAATTTCTCGCTCGTGTAGAAATAGTGTAAACATCTGTAAATAATGAAATTTTTTATATATTTCTTAAGTAAGATATATTTTTATTAATTATTAGGACATATACTCACCGATCGCAAAAGTATTTCCGACTATGGTGCGTGCTCAGTTGCAAGCTCACGAGGCGGGATAGGTTCTTGATCCATGCAAAGTGTCCCACGTTGTCGTCATGCATGTACAGCAGATTTACATGCCTGTCCATCTTTCTGTCGGTGAGCCGTATTGGCACGATAGCAAGTTCCTCGTTTTTTTTCTCGATGCCGTACACGTTGATGGAGATGTCGTTGTAATTTTCAAAATTTTTAATTTGATCCAACGTCATTGGAAACTTAATGTTTGTAAGATTTAGCACCAACGCGTAATGTGGATATGACGATTCCCGTTCTACATGTCTTTGGGCTGGATGCAGAGCAGCCGTCACTGACCATGCGAAACATGCATTGTCTCTTGATCGCACGTTTATCACCGCTTTCTTCTTTTTAATTTCTCGCGGTATTTCCACAAGACACCCTGCGTGCAATGGATTGTACTTGTTTACGTTAACAGTTAAATTCAGTATACGCTGACAATGCCCATCCGCTATCACGTTCCTGGAATTCCTCCAGCGATGCTAGGGTAGGCTCGATAACGCGTCGCTTGTACCACTCGCACAGATCGGACATACGAAAGAGTTCACTGTTTCTCGTAGCGATACTTTTATTCGCGCGTTTGTCACCCGCAACAAATTCACCATTAAACATTGTGTTTATCTTTATATTGTCGTGTCGTTGCATGACGTTCCGCACATGAATGAGTACAATGTCTCTCGCATCTTTGAGAAATTGACGTGGGTCGATGTGTTTGGAATTTATCACCACACCGGTCAGTATACGACTTTCAAAAGCCGTATCTATCTCGCGCCATCTGAGTCCTGTCTCACTCGCACTGTATCCGGCACCCACATGCACGAAACGTTGACGTACCGAATCTTTCAAACCTTCGAGTCGTGCGATACAAGCAATCAACGACTGTTTGAGACCGATCGATAATCGTGGCCGTTTAATTCGGCTTTGTTCTTCCAACGATTCGATAAACTCGTCGCATCGTTGCTCCCACGCGGTAAATTCTTCCCACGAATTTAAAAGGGCGGATTGCTCCAACAACTCTTGCTCCATATTATTGCACGATCTTCTTTCTGACACAATTGTACTCGCGACTTCCAATTCTCGACTACTGAGCGTATCCCCCCAGATTCGTCAATTTATATTCTACTAATGATGCATCGTTTGCTAGCATATTTAATTTCATCTCAGCAGCCGTACATCGGCGCTATTTGCAAAATTTGCAGTTTTGCACGTGTTCGATGAAATCATCGCGAGACATGTATGTTCTTGATATCAATAATGTACCAATGACTTATGCGAAATTGCAAAATTTGCAGTTTTGCACGTGTTCGATGAAATCATCGCGAGACACGTATGTTCTTGAAAACAATAACGTGACTTTCGGTGATTTGATCTGTATCAATGCAGCAGCCGTACATCGACCAGAAAAATGCAAAATTTGCAGTTTTGCACGTGTTCGATGAAATCATCGCGAGACACATCGCGACATGTTCTTGAAAAAATCATATTTGATGCTATTGGCCGATGAGGTGATCTAATCATGTTCTTGACAAAGAAATCACATTTATGTGGATTGTGGTGGTGGTCACCATGCAGCAGCCGTACATTGGCGCAATTTGCATGATTCGCATTTTTGTACGTATAAATAGTCTACGAGGATTCTAGCGCGTGCAGTCAAGAGTTTGATACGGTTCGAGTCGCAAACAGCCTCTAGATACGATGAATACTCACGGTGCGAACTACTACGTTCCGATTCAGGACGAAACGTGCGAGAAACAGCACAATAAGTAAGTACCGCTAATTTTCGTATATACTTGTGCAAAAAAAAGCTTTTATTATATATTTGTATTTTTTCAGTTTTGATAAACCCCGCCACACGCCACGTATTTTGGGAAGGAGATTTGCCCTGACATCGACAGCATATAAATTTTTGGATGTTGGAATCATCGCGGGACCTATGTCCTCTGTGGACATACTTATTGGCGATAACCGAGGCAATCGGATAATTCTGCCTCATGCAACGTGGACGGCTCTCATCGAAAAACGTGCAGATATTCAGCGACTCGTGCAGTCACCGACGCCATCATCGCTTGCGTTTCAAGATCTGAAGCTCGTTAAAATATGCGATGCAGATATTATAAAATTGACATCGTGCGATACCAGCTTATACATGAAACCGTCAACTGTACTCTTCCTGTTCGAACTAGAACATTGCGTCGAGAATGTGTATTTTCAACTATGCCAAAATGTTCATAGCGTAAGTGAAAAATTTAAACAATTTGTAAGCATTTTACGCCAAAATTGTATCATCGATAAATGTAATGCAGTTAGAATCTTGCGTGAATTTTACGATAAAAATTCAATTATTGAATGTGAATTATTAGTCTACGCTTTAAATACTATTATGTATAATGCGCTACATGAGAAATAAATGCATATAATATGATAAAAAAGTTTAAACGATTTTTCCTTTTTATTTTCCGTTTATCCCATTCCCTGTCATTAGAATTAAGCTGTCTTCGTTTACTTAAATGTAATATTAGAAATTAAATATCGCGAAAATCTAAACGATTAAATATCGTTTGCGAAAAAAATATATGCGAAGAAAAGATATGCGAACGGGGGAGATAACGCGAACGAGAAGACGCGCGCGAACGGGGGTCGGGAGGGACCGCACGCGAACGGCGGAGAGATAACGGGGCAGCCGGGAGCGCGAGGGACCGCACGCGAACGGGGGCCGGGAACGCGGGTGACGTCACGCGGACCGTTGCGGCCGTTGCACGCGGTCGCCCCTCACCCCGCGGCGCGGCGAAAACGCGGTCACCCCGCGGCGAGGCGAAAACGCGATCACCCCGCGGCGCGGCGAAAACGCGGTCCCCTCACCCCGCGGCGCCGGAAAACGCGATCACCCCGCGGCGCCGGAAAACGCGGTATCCCCCCCCCCGCGGTACTCCTCTCTCCCTCCCCCCGCGGTATTTCCCTCTCCCCCTCCCCCCGCGGTATCCCCCTGCGGTACCCCCCTCCCCCCTCCCCCGTGAAATCTGATACCCTTGTGTAATCTGACACCGCCGCGGTGGGTTAGAACGCCCATAGCTTACCTACTTATCTCCAATGTACTCGCGCTGACATTCTTTATGGTCTTGAGTTGATTTCAAGGGATGCGAATTCTATTTTCGATTATGCTACGTTGAATGGTCTTAAGCTCAATCCTGCAAAATCTAAGGTACTTATATTTGGTAGTCAGGCTTATGTCAATGATATTGACCTTCATTGTCTACCTCCTATTATTGTAAACCATACGCCTTTATCCTTTGTTAACGAAGCTAAGAATTTGGGTGTAATTTTTATGACTAACCTATCTTGGAAAAAACATATCTTGCAGGTCTCTCAAAGGGTGCATTATTCTTTGTACAAACTTAAGTTTAACAAAAACTCCTTGTCCACAAGGTTAAGGATAAGGCTGGTATTAGCTTTAATTATGCCGCACATTGACTACTGCTGCCTGGTCTATCACGGTTTGACTGGAGAATTAAACACCTTATTACAGAGACTTGTGAATTGTTGCATTCGCTTTATAATCGATCTCAAGCGTGGCGAATATATTACTCCGTTTAGGCGACAATTGGGGTGGCTTACAGTTGAAAACAGGAGGTTATACTTTCTTGGCTGTCAAATGTTTCGCATACTTTATATGCACTCTCCTTCGTATCTGCGTGACAATTTCGCTTTGCTTGATGCGCTGTTGAGATCTGACCGCCCGCCGTCTTGTTGCATCCCAAACCTTTCATATTCCTTCCCATAGAACTACCACTTATAGAAACTCCTTTCATCTTTCATCAATATACTTTTGGCATTCTCTTCCTAATAATATTACCTCTGCTTCCTCAATTGTCTCCTTCAAGGGTCTCCTCAGGGCGTATCTGTTGGCACGTGAGGTTGCATGGTTTCGATTGCTGGTGCGGGGCTTTGATGGTGTTCCCTGTTATTAGCTTGTAAGTTGTATAGCGTCTTATTTTTAGTACTAGTTTTAGTTTTACTCTACTTACATTGTTCCTATTTTTAAGCTGCGTTAGTTCTAGACCTTTTACAGTGTATACTGTTGTGATAAGCTATTGGTTGTGCTCTACTCTTAACTCTGTGCAAGAGAGAGCATGCACACTCTGTTTTCTTTTTGTATTGTTAATCTTTGCCCTTTAGTTCTTCTTGGGCATAATAAATTCTCTCTCTCTCTCTCTCTCTCTCTCTCTCTCTCTCTCTCTCTCTCTCTCTCTCTCTCTCTCTTCCTCTCTCTCTCCTCTCTTCTCTCTCTCTCTCTCTCCTCCCTCTCCCTCTCTCTCTTTCTCTCTCTCTCTCTCTCTCTCTCTCTCTCTCTCTCTCTCTCTCTCTCTCTCTCTCTCTCTCTCTCTCTCTCTCTCTCTCTCTCTCTCTCTCTCTCTCTCCCTCTCCCTCTCCTCCTCTCTCTCTCTCTCTCTCTCTCTCCTCCTTTCTCTCCCTCCCTCTCCCTCTCCCTCTCCCTCTCTCTCTCTCTCTCTCTCTCTGATAACAAGTGCGGTGGCTCACATAATTCGTTCAGATTCTTAGAATCTAAATTTACAGCCGGACTTCTATAATCCAATATTTGCATTGGAATGTTGTCGGCCACTGCCGAACCTACCGCTCGCATTTGATTTACGTGTCGTTTCCAAATTTTGTTGTTTTGCAAATGCACTCTATAATGTAATATTCGTGGTAGATTTTGTACAGGTATCATGCGTTTAAGGTGTTTATATGGGTGGCGCGAGGGAAGTTATAATTTCCGTACGAAATTGTCGAAGAATCAAGCCGATGAAATGTCACAAATGTTAAAAGCCTGTAACGATACAAAACCGATGGATATCCAACGATCTATATGTACTCTGAAATGCCTTAAATTTTGAAAAGGTTCGGAATATCGAGTTTTTTTTATTGTATCTTGGTCCCGTAATCTTAAAAGATTATTTATCTCAGTATTTAGATATTGTTGAAACATTATTAAATTGTTATGTTAAACAATTTACAGACGTTTACGGAATCGATTCAATAAGTAGCAATGTTCATAATATTTTTCATGTCGTAGATGATGTTAGAAAGTTTGGTTCTCTACCTGAAATCAGTTCGTATCCATTTGAGAATCATCTTGGACACATAAAGGCGTAATTGATTCGTACTGGAAATTTGCCACTAAGTCAAATAAGCCGAAGAATTCTTGAATTATCCACATTGAATCCTTCAAAAAGTACAAGAAATTGCTGCATATATGTCAAAAATAAAATTATTAATCATGTTCATGACATACCAACGTGTAGAAACGATTATAAGCGGCTACATTTAACAAATAATTTTATTTTGAGTAGTGATAATAAAAATAAAACTTTATGAAAAACAATGGACAGATTGTATCGATGATAAATGCAACTTATTTTGAAGATAAAATCCACTTCTACGGTGCTACTCTTAAAAACAAATATAATTTTTTGTGAAACTTTTTCCATCATCTTGACTCAATATTTTTGCTTCAAAAGGAATAATCGATAGAAATTCAGAAAGGCATGCAAAATATATATGCGATTTCAGTGACCCGACCGACCCTGTATTCGTTAAGCTATATAAAGTGTAAATTAAAATTTGTCTTCTGTATTATAAAATCCATTCACCCATTCATCCATTCATCCATTCAGCCACTCATTCATTTATTTATTTATTTATTAAATCCATTCATCCATTCACCCTTTCATCCGTTTACCCATACATCTATTCATCCATTCATTCATTCATTTATTTATTTATTTATTAAATCCATTCACCCATTCATCCATTCATCCATTCATCCATTTATCCATTCATCCATTCATTTATTTATTTACTAAATCCATTCATCCATTCACCCATTCATCTATTTACCCATTCATCCATTCATCCATTCATCCATTCATTCATTCATTCATTCATTCATTTATTTATTTATTTATTAAATCTATTCACCCATTCATCCATTCACCCATTCATTCATTCATTTATTTATTTATTAAATCTATTCATCCATTCACCCATTCATTTATTCATTTATTTATTTATTAAATCCATTCATCCATTCAGCCATTCATCCATTCATTCATTCATCCATTCATCCATTCATCCATTCATCCATTCATCCATTCATTCATTCATTTATTTATTTATTAATTAAATCCATTCACCCAATTCATCCATTCATCCATTCATCGATTCATTTATTCATCCATTCATTCATTTATTTATTTATTAAATCCATTCACCCATTCATCCATTTATCCATTCATCTATTCATTCATTCATTCATTTATTTATTTATTAAATCTATTCACCCATTCATCCATTCACCCATTCATTCATTCATTTATTTATTTATTAAATCTATTCATCCATTCATTCATTCATTTATTCATTTATTTATTTATTAAATCCATTCATCCATTCAGCCATTCATCCATTCATTCATTCATCCATTCATCCATTCATTTATTCATTTATTCCTTTATTTATTTATTAAATCCATTCATCCATTCATCCATTCATCCATTCATCCATTCATCCATTCATCCATTCATTCATTCATTTATTTATTTATTAATTAAATCCATTCACCCAATTCATCCATTCATCCATTCATCGATTCATTTATTCATCCATTCATTCATTTATTTATTTATTAAATCCATTCACCCATTCATCCATTTATCCATTCATCTATTCATTCATTTATTCATTTATTTATTAATTAAATCCATTCACCCAATTCACCCATTCATCCATTCATCCATTCATCCATTCATTCATTCATTTATTTATTAAATCCATTCACCCATTCATCCATTCATCCATTCATTCATTCATCCATTCATCCATTCATTCATTCATTCATTCATTTATTTATTAAATCCATTCATCCATTCACCCATTCATCCATTCATCCATTCATTTATTCATTTATTTATTTATTAAATTCATTCATCCATTCATCCATTCATCCATTCATTCATTCATCCATTCATTCATTCATCCATTCATTCATTCATCCACTCATCCATTCATTCATTTATTTATTAAATCCATTCATCCATTCACCCATTCATCCATTTACCCATTCATTCATTCATTCATTCATTTATTTATTTATTTATTAAATCCATTCACCTATTCACCTATTCATCCATTCATCCATTCATCCATTTATCCATTCATCCATTTATTCATTCATCCATTTATCATTCATCCATTCATTCATTTATTTATTAAATCCATTCATCCATTCACCCATTCATCCATTCACCCATTCATCCATTCACCCATTCATCCATTTATTCATTCATTCATTCATTTATTTATTTATTTATTAAATCCATTTACCCATTCATCCATTCATCCATTCACCCATTCATTCATTTATTTATTTATTTATTAAATCCATTCATCCATTCACCCATTCATCCAGTCATCCATTTATCCATTCATTCATTCATTCATTCATTTATTTATTTATTAAATCCATTCACCCATTCACCCATTAATCCATTCATCCATTCATCTATTCATTCATTCATTTATTTATTAAATCCATTCATCCAGTCACCCATTCATCCATTCATCCATTCACCCATTCATCCATTCATCCATTCACCCATTCATTCATTCATTTATTTATTTATTTATTAAATCCATTCATCCATTTATTCATTTATTTATTTATTTATTAAATTGCGCAAACATTTAGCTTACATTGAGAGCTTTCAAAAACTATATAATAAAGTATATTTTCCTTTAATATTTTTCGAGAAAAAACGTTGCAAGAAACAAAGACTATATAATAAAGTATATTTTCTTTTAATACTTTTCGAGAAAAAACCCATATCGAAAAATTAACCCCGAAAACATTTAGCTTACATTGAGAGCTTTCAAAAACTATATAATAAAGTATATTTTCCTTTAATATTTTTCGAGAAAAAACGTTGCAAGAAAACGTTGCAAGAAAACGTTGCATCTGTGCCTGAATTTACCCTCCCTTACTGTCGACAAAGACGTAGTTCTACGTCAACAAAATTTATTTTCATTCCATTGCTTCATACATTAGACATTAAACAAAAATTGTAATAATTGCTATTTTAATATCACAGCCAGTATTTTATACACATATGATGTACATTAATAACATAGTAATTAACATTAAAATTATGATTACATACTAAATTATATATTATTTTCACAACACCTCCACGGAAAGTTCGACTTTCTATGCCTGTAGAGAGGGGCGAAAGCGGTCAATTTCACGCCAGGACGGCATAGCGGGCGGAAAGTAACCACTTTCCTCTCTAGGGAGGAAAGTAACAACTTTCCTCCCTGTTTAGCGAGTGGAAAGTAATCACTTTCCGCCCTAGGGAGGAAAGTAAACCCTGGCTTGAAATTGACCACTCTCGCCTCTCTCTAGGCATGGAAGTTGAACTTTCCGTAAAGGTATTGTGAAAAATATCGTGTGCACCTCGGGGCGAAAGCTTTTTTAGACTTGTGTGATTGCCGCCCTCGCCTTCGGCTCGGGCGGCAAACTTCACACTCGTCTGAAAAACGCTACTTTCGCCCCTTGGTGCACAATATACTATTACTATCTCTTCTCCCCTTGCATGAACGTTATTTTGTAACGAAAGTTCTGCATTGTCTGCATCGATAGCATCTGGCACCTTATCAGATTCCTCTTGTCTGCCGGCAGGAATTTGTTTCTTTTTTTATGTCTCATTTATTTGTTTTGCATGCTTCATACGCATTTTGAACAAATTATCGTTCTTAGTGGTATTCCAGCGTGAATCTGCCAGTAAAACTATTTCAGTAAAGAAATTAAGGATTCAGCAGCAAGAATGAAATGGTTCTTTCTTCTCCACTGCCGTGGTTCTGGAGATTTCTGCCCGCGAAAACTTGGTCAATGCGTCTTTCGTGAAGATGATAGCCAACTTTCTGGCAACGGTTTTCCCTTCTTCGCCTTCTTCAGTACCTCTAATATCTCTAATTGTTTTGAAAGTATTGAACTGAAGGGATAAATCGTCATATGAATATAAATTAAAACTTAATTTATTTTTTTAATTTTAATTAAAACTGTTGCTGGACTAATTAGATATCTTTCTGTATAAGCTTTTATTTTGGAGGACTTGATTACACGTGTCGAACAACACAGTTCTCAGCCTCGTGAGTGAGTGCGTGAGATGTGAGAGAAAGCGGAAACGGAAACAGTAGCGAGGACTAATGTAAGATAGTCTTTAGAGTTGACACACGATGTCGCGCGCTGATCGATTATTGACCAACGATCGACAGCTCGTGTTACTTCCCTATCCCATCGAACATAGATACATTTTGGTAGTACAAATTACATGTTAGAAGTAATATCTCAACAATCCCTCTCGCTTTTTAATATGTAAAAGATTAATGTATTCCAAAACAGAAACTTATCTCGATGTATTCGAAAACCTTGAAACTTATCTCTTGCGAGTGGTTTTGTTAAGGTATCAGTCAATTGCTTTTGCGTGGAAATGTATTTTATATCGATTTTCTTCTCTCTTTGTTTTTTGCATGTATAAAAAAATTTTACTTCTATATGTTTCGTATTTCTGATCGATTCAGAAGTTTTCACAATTGTAATCGCTGTTTGATTATCATAATAGATGACAGTAGGATTCGATTGAACGCATTGCAAATCTTTTAGTAACTTTTTGAGCCAAATTACTTCTTTAACTGTCGTAAAAAGTGCCATGAATTCTGCTTTAGTCGTCGACGTTGCAGTAACCGTTTGTTTCTTTGATCCCCATGCTATCGGTCCTGCATTTAAGAAACATATCCAGCCCGTTGTGCTTTGTTTTATATCAATGTCTCCTGCATATCTCCTGCATGTCTCCTGTGTCACTGTATGCAGTTAAAGTTGTGTCAAGTGATTGAGCGTCAAAAGTTATTCCGTACTCTGTCGTTTTCCCTAAATATTTAAATACTCATTGCAGTCCACGCCAGTATTCATACTTTGGTTTTTCCATAAATCTACTTAATACTCCAACTATATACGCTATATCAGGCCTAGTCATCATCAAATACATTAACGATCCTATCGCTTGTCTATAAGGATAGTTTTCGTTCTCTTTGGCATTTTCACGAAAACTTAATGCCTGGATCAGCAGGAGTAGAGACCGGATTGCAATTTTTGTGATTAAACCGTTTTAAAATTTTATTCGCATATGCACTTTGATGAATTTTTATTTTTCCTTTATCTCGACTCCTCTCGATCTGTCATCATCAACAATGGCTCTACTACAGCCCTGGCCTCCTCGATGTTTCACCCCCACTCCTCCCGGTCTATCAACGCCCTTTTCCAGCTTCTAGTTCGTAGAAGTTCCCGGGCATCCCCAGTACGCTGTCTATCCATTTTGCTTTCGGTCTTCCAGCACCACGCTTTTCTCCCGGTTGTCCTCAAAAGACCTTCTTTTGAGCCCGGGCAACCCGGGTATTTGGCATGCCGTTGTACGTGTCCTGTCCAGCGAAGGCGCATCAATTTGATGTGAATCGTGATGGGAGGTCCCTATATAGCTGGTATAGCTCGTGGTTGTACCGTGTCCTCCATACTCCCTGGTCGTTAGTAGGGCTAAAAATTCTTCTCAGGATCTTTCTCTTAAACCTGTTTATCAGGTCACAGGATTTCCCTGTAAGGGTCTACGCTTCACTGCCGTAGCAGATAATTGTGCGAAACACCGTTTATATAGGCGGAGTTTAATATCTCTGTGGATAACTTCAGGACTGGCATTAGCAAGTACAGTGTGCGGTTGCCCACTGTTATTCGCTTTTGGATTTCCCGAGTCTCATCATTTTAAGAGTTTACATTGGAACCCAGGTAGGCAAAGTCATTCACCACTTCGAAGTTGTGATCAGCCATTGTAATGTTCTGCCCCCTCCTGTTTCTCCTTCTCTTGCTTTGTACCATCACTTTGGTCTTGGATTCATTCACCCGTAGTCCTATGTCCCTCGCTGCTGCTACGAGATCTCGGAAAGCTTTCCTCACTGCGGCCACCGATCTACCAAGGATGGTGAGGTCGTCAGCATATCCGACAACCTGTATGTACACTGTCCGTCAACAATTCCTTTCCTGGGAACACAGAAGTTCTGGTGACTAATAGAAGTAACCAATAACGTCTCTAGGCTTCTATGTTCCTCCCTTACCTCAGGAAAGAAATTGTTAACAGGCAATGTACATACGAACAGAGCTGTTGTACAAGAGAAAAAAATATGTGGATATATATGGACATATGTTATATAATATTTTATTAACCGACTTCAAAAAGAAGGTTCTCAATTCGGCGAGTATGTATGTAGGTATGTCTAGGATTTTTTTCTGAAACTACTGGATTTGGATGCAGTTTTCATTGTTCTATACAGCAATTCTCCAGGAAGGTTTTTTGTATATAAAATATCGTGTTAGAACATCAAGGTACGGAGCAGTAAGGAAATATGCGATAATAATTACAAGCAACTAATAAATTAGATATTAATTGAATAAAGTACTAAAAAAGTGTGAAATAAAAAAAAAAATTTTTAAATAGAACACTTTAAAAAAAACTCCAAAAAGAAAAAATAAAAAAGTTCTAAAAAGTATAAAATATTTAAAAAAATTTTTTTTAACTTTTTGAAGTCGACGCCAAATTAATAATATTTTTAAGACTTTTTTTCAATTTTTTTAAGTCAACTCCAAATTAATTTAGTAATTAAAAAAATTAAAAAAAATTTTTTTAAATATTATTTTATACTTTTTAAAGTTTTTTTAATTTTTCTTATTTTTTGAAACTTTTTTGAGATTGGTTATATTAAAAAAAAATTTATAATATAATATAATATAATATAATTTTTATAATATTTTATAATATTATATGAGTATATATAATTAAATATGTTTTTATATGAAAAAATTTTTACCAGGTATAATCACAAAAGCGAAAGCTATTATTTTTTTATTAAAGGTATTATTTTAATTAATTATTAATAATCTTCTCTTTTTTAGATCCAGACAGTTCTGTAATGATTCAGGAAAAAACAGACACAAACTGAATAACAAATAAAAAGTTATATAGTGTTGCGCCCGCTCGCCCGTGCCGAGACGTTCGTTCTCGTGGGCTGAAATTGGCTTCGTTCCGCAGAAGTTTCAAGCCGAAGCGCGTCCCTTGACAACGGGGACGCATAGAATTATTGATTTAATTACCGCCTGTCAGATTGATCTGGTGACTCGAATCGTTCGGTCCGGTTTCCCAGAACTCTCTTGTATTTCGTTCTGAGTTTAAATAAACCCGAGTTCCTATTTGTATAACGAGAGTGGTTATTTCTGCGATCCCGGAAGTACGCGGACGCGTTCGTGAGTGCGCGCGACACGAATAGCGAACGGAACGTAACACTTCTTTGTTCTATTCCCATCTCTCCGCTCATAACCATAACCTTTCTTTCCTCTTTCTTCGACTTTTTCATCTCCGTCCCCCTTTTCATTACTCTTCACGCCCCTATCCTTCCCCTTCTCAAATCGCTTCTCAAAATCCCTGGTTATTTCTGCGATCCCGGAAGTACGCGGACGCGTTCGTGAGTGCGCGCGACACGAATAGCGAACGGAACGTAACACTTCTTGGGGGCTCGTCCGGGATCGCAGAAATAACCACTCTCGTTATACAAATAGGAACTCGGGTTTATTTAAACTCAGAACGAAATACAAGAGAGTTCTGGGAAACCGGACCGAACGATTCGAGTCACCAGATCAATCTGACAGGCGGTAATTAAATCAATAATTCTATGCGTCCCCGTTGTCAAGGGACGCGCTTCGGCTTGAAACTTCTGCGGAACGAAGCCAATTTCAGCCCACGAGAACGAACGTCTCGGCACGGGCGAGCGGGCGCAACAATAGAATAATGAAGAATGGTTCTTACGTGATAAAATAAACTAAAAAGTAATACATTCAAAGATATTTTTTTAGTACAAAGTGTTTTTGAGATTTTTATTTCTTATATTTTATCACAGAATTATATACAATACTTTCTATTTTTTTATTATAGATTTAAATAACACGTGTGACATCCATTAACTTAAGAAAAAATGTTTTTGATATTCTGGTCAGCAGATTGGATTAGAAATAGTAGCAGGAATCATATCAACGTAACAGCAGATTGTGTTGTAATTTTAAAGTATACAAGTAAATCAGTAAGATGTATTAATGATTTATTTAATACAGGATAAACCATTTATAATGTTAATGACAAATATCGAACAAAAATATGTATCCTATAAAAAAATGGTTTAAACAAAACTTGTTTGAAATCAAAAGAGACATAAGATGCCACTCTTCGTTTCATCAAAGATCGTACTACTATAGGTCAAACCAAGGTTAACTTTATTATTTTGTATGAAAATCCTTATTTTTTATTATATCACCTTTTTCTACTAGTTAAATTAAACAATTTTTGTCTGAAACATTTTTTTATTTGCCTAATACTTTTTGATAAAAATTTTTTGACTTAATTTGGTCTGAAGAATTTGCTGTTGCAATTACTTCAACTTTTTTAAATACTTGTGTATACGAAAATTCCAAGGAGGTGTCTACACAATTGTTCTTTAGACCAAATTAAGTTCAAATATCCTGTACTACTTTTTTGTTTGACGAAAAATTATCGAGATATCGTACGCTAAATCTTGAAAAAGTTACCAAGTTTTTTTTTGAATATCTCAAAAAGTATTAGGCAAATAAAAAAATGTTTTAGATAAAAGTTGTTTAATTTAACTAGTAGAAAAAAATAATATGATAAAAATAGGGGTTTTTATTTGAAATAATAAAGTTAACCTTAGTTTGACCTATAGTAATGTCATCTTTGATGAAACAAATAGTGGCATCTTATGTTTCCTTTGATTTCAAACAAGTTTTGTCTAAACTATTTTTTTATAGGATACATAGTTTATGAGATATTTGTTATTAACATTATAAATGATTTATCCTGTAACTCTTGCAAATTTGTTGTTATATTTTATTAGCAAACTTTATATTTCTAACAATAGTAGATTACATATACCAGATCTTACAACTTTTCTAGTGACATAGCAGATAATTTACAAAATCTATTCTAGATAAAATTGTTTTCTAGACATTCATGTAAAGAATAAATTTTGAAAAACGACTACAAATTCTATTAGTAAAAAGATTGCGGGTTTAATACAGAATTTTATATGCTAGCAGAAATAAGACGGCAAAAATCAACTTTGACATATAATTTTTATTTACATATAGTTCTGTGTAATTGGATCATGTTAGCAAGCTTTGGCACATAAACAAATTTTATTCTATATTATAATTGTTGTAAATTGCTATACAGGGTGTTCTCGAATGTTTTAGCCAGACTGTGACATCTTATAGGAAATTTAATTTTGAACAAAAAATCTCCTATAAATACAGATCGAAAAATGCTTCCTTAAGAAGTTAGCGTCCAAAAATCTCTAGAATCTTGTTTTTTAAATACATTTTTGCGAATATCTTAGAAAGTATGCCTTTTTTACAAAAAAGTATTTTACAAAAGTTGTAGAGAATTAAATTATCTTTTAAATAAAATTGAAATAATTTTATTATGTTTCATAGGTCTTGAAATAACCAGTTTTAAATGCATAAAAAAGTGTTTTTTTTTTTTTCTATTGACAGTAAAGCTTTAAAGAAATACTCTTTATTTACTGTTATGCTGTTATGGCTTTAGCTAATTTTTACTGTTTATCTTGGTTATTTCACTATGAAATTTTACTTTTCTGCATTGTATAAGGAAATCCTAAATCTAGGAGAAGAAGAAAAACAGAAGGAGAAAAGAAAATGGAAAACATAATAAATTTCTTAGAAAAAAATCAATTAAAAAATAAAAATCTTTTTATTTCATAAAATTAAAATTAATTTATTACATTTTTTATTTTCTTTTTACCTTCCGTTTTTCTTTTCCTTTTCTTAGATTTAGGATTTGCTATATTATGGTAAACTCGTTCCTTCCTGTTAATTGTATTGTTGAAACTCGGCCACTTGCCGTCGCTCGGTAACTTGATCACGCAATCGTTCTTCATCTCTCGGCAGTCTACAGCGTGAGCTTCTAATTTTTTGCTCGAATTGAAGTAATGTAAACACCTACAAAAAAAATAACGTTTTACAATTTTTTTAAATAAAAATATAAAATTATATAATTTTATTAAAATGTATGCTCACCGATCGCAAAAGTATTTTCTATGCTCTTTCTTACTGATTTGCGAGTTTACGCGCAAGGCGGGATAGATTTTTTATCCACGTGAAATGATCCACGTTGTCGTCTCGTCGAAATTATCGCACTAGTCAATATGACTTTCGAAGGCGGTATCAATCTCACGCCATCTGAGTCCTGCGTCGTCTTCTCGCGCACTGTATCTAGCACCTGCGTGCACGAAACGTTGACGTATCGAATCTTTCAAACCTTCGAGTGATACGAGCGACTAGCGATTGCTTGACCCCGATCGATAATCGCGGCCGTTTAATTCGACTATGTTCTTCCAACAACTCAAAATACTCGATGCACCGTTGCTTCCACACATTAAATTCTTCCTACAAATTGACCAGAGCGGATTGCTCCAACAGGTCTTGTTCCCTATTCTCGATATTATTACAATGTCCTCTTTTTTTTAATTTTTACATATAATTTGATGTACTAGTACTCGCAACTTCCTGTTTTCGACTACCGATAAAATGTATTTCTTTTCCATTTTATATCACAATGTTGCATCATTTGGTATGTTAGAATCTTTGCAAATTTCGCGTTTTTGTGCGAGTTCGATGGTCTCGTCAGCTGTTCTTAACAATGTGTAACGATGCGCCCCGAAACACATCGTTCCCAGCGAACATCAGCCGGATGCCGCCCGGCCGAATATCCGCCAGGCGAGACAAGGCACGTTGTGCCCTTTATAAATTATATTATCTCGCGTATAAGTCCGCGAACGGACTTATCGCGGCAACCGACTCGGAGCGCCGAGTGGTGCCGAAAAAGCCCAAAAGCCGCCGAATGCGATCGCGGCGTCGGGGTATTCGATTAATACCCGACCGTACCGCCGATCTACCCCGGCGCTTACCATCGCCATCACCGATACCCCCGCCGCCACCTGACGGCGCCGAGGGGTATATAAACGTTGTTTTTTTACGAAAAAGATCAGATTCCGCCGTGAGCCAGCAACCGATCCGACCGATTCTCCGCTGCTCACGGATCCCGAAATCCTGAACTCGAATTTAACTAGGAGGTGGAGAGTCTCTTTCTGGTTCCGTCTAGTGAAGCATCTTGACGGTTGATTCGATCCCGTTCGATAAAACCTCAATAAGCATACGATATCGGCGTGAACCAGAGTAAAAGAGCTACTAGCTACTCTCTACTCGCCAAGGGTCTTGGCCACCCGGTACCGCATCCAGCTTGACGCATCGCTGCGCTAAGGTATAAAGAGCTCTTCTTTAAATTCGCTAAGGGTCTTAATAGCCGCACGATCCGCACGCCGTATTCCACGAGCCCGCGCGCCCACCAATCCACGTTCGCAAATCCGTGCACCGCGTTCCGCACCGCCAATCGCTGGCCATAATCCCGCCGTATATCTCCGTTGCAATATTTGCTTTCGATTTCCGCGATCTCATTGTCCGACACTCGCGTACTCCATTGTATATATCTTCGCTACGACATTCGCGCTTTCGATCTCCGCGATCTCACTGTTCGACATCTGCGTGTTTCATTGTATCTATCTCCGCTACGATATTCGCGCTTTCAATCTCCGCGAGCTCACGGTCCGACACTCGCGGATTTCATTGCATATCTTTGCTACGATATTCGCGCTTTCGATCTCCGCAATCTAATTCATGTATTCTCAATTATTAGAATAAACCTTGTTAACTTTTTGTTTTAACCGCGTCTTGTGTCTTCCTCCGCGCCTACTCCGAACCCTGACCAGCCGCGAGCTAGATCCGCGCTTCGGAAGTTAGGTTGTTTTAAATGATATTGAACCATTGACTTTTCTCAATTAAATCATATGATCGGAGCAGCCGCACATAGGCGCTTGATCAACGAATTGCAACATTTGCAATTTTTACGCGTTCGGTGATTTCATCAGCTGTTCTTAACAATGATATCGTGTCATTGACTTATCCCAGAATTAAACCGTAGGAGCAACCGTACATAGGTGCTTAACCTTCAAATTTGTGAATGTTTAAATAGTTTAAGAGGATTTTAGCGCGCAGTCAAGAGTTTTGAAAGATTCATGCACATCGTCACTCTGTGAAAATATGGACAACGTTGGAATGGATAAACGTTAAGGGAGACCGGATCAAAGTTGTCACCGGGGCGGAGTCGTCACTAGTTATCTCAAAATCTATATGTTGTGTGAACTCGCCATTAATAAACGCTACTTATGGTGCCCATGTGACCAACGAAGTTTAGTGAGATTATGTGCCATGTTGTGATTTTTATTAAGGCAAACGTGTTTTTGGAAGTCAAAAGTGAAATTTTTTGCGCGTCGAAAATTTTTGATATTTTAAATATTATTTTCTTTCCGAATTTTGAGATAAGTGATTCTGAAGATTAATGCATGTTAAACACGAATTCAGTGGTTTTTTATTTTCGTTGATTTTTAATATTTTATGAGCGATTAAACTTAAATTCTGTGTCCGGAGCGAAGTCGTCACTAAGCCACCGGGGCGGACTCGTCACTGTGACGACTTTGTCCCGGTGATTTTACTCTATTTTCTTTGCAAATGCGTCATTGTAATTGCAAGAAAATGGTACGCACGTACCATTACAAAACGACTCCCGTCGAGAAGGAGCAACTCAGGAAGGCAGTTCTTGCGGTAAAAAAAGATGAATATAAGACAAAAGTAGCCGCAAAACAATTTGGAGTCCCGAGAACTACATTGAACAACTGACTAAAGAAGAATAATAATGAAATAACACACTTAATTGGATGACGTGGCCGTACGATATCATGGAAGCTTCAAAAATCAAAGGGCGAAAATTAAAGTCAAGGAAGCAGCAGTGGTCGGATTTCGAAGAGGACTTGGATAATATGTGCTGCGTGTGCTCAGAGATGACAAAGAACAGAGCTGACGAAAAACAGTGCATTTCGTGCGAGCATAGGGCACGCAAAATCGTGCGCTTTTCTTGTAATTATTTTCTGCCATTGTGTTTTTAATTAATAAATGTTTCCATTTTCTATTAAAAAATAATTAATAAAATGTATCCTATTATTTTTCATAATCGGAATTATGTATTTTTATTTAAAATCCAGTCTGAGAATAGAGTGACGACTCCGTCCCTGGTGTGACGACTCCGTCCCGGCAATTTTGACATTTCAATTTTTGCACCTTTGTCGTTTTTACTTTATACCGATTGACCAAAGCGACGTAGACCAAAAATACCTTTATAAATTTTGTAGCCAAGGGTTTACTCTTTACAACAGTACACCATTTTACTAAAATTATTTGTTTTGTTGTTAAAAATTGGCACCGAAAAAATAGTGACGACTTCGCCCTGGTCTCCCTTACTGTTCATCGCTTGTGCATACTCTTTGCGCCCCAGAACTCGGGTTTCGAAACGTGCTTATTCGCACTAACAATTGGTACCCTAAACATCGTGTATTGCAGACTTATTCGGCTCTTGATCTACATGAAATACATGGTCATTTATGGAACGATTGGTCTATTATCTACAACTTTGACACATGTTATGGCAACATTTGCGCTGATTTTTCGTGGCCGATAATCGTACCTGATAATGAATGTAAATATCATTGGTCTCCCCGACGCTTACCTGAACCCCTCCCACAACCGAAATGTTCGTGAGTGCAAGGACTTAAATAAGAGTCAAAAGAGTTGGTAAATCAATTGCTACACAAACAGCTCCCAGACATGTCGAACACTGACGGTATGAATTATTACGTTCCGATTGCTGCAAGGAACAGCGTAATGAGTAAGTACCACCAATTTTTCGTATATATAATTTTACATACTTTTACATACTTTTACATATTTATTCGTAGGGGAGACCAGGGCTAAACCGTTAGTTTTTTTTGGTGCCGATTTTTAACAACAAAATAAATAATTTTAGTTAAATGTGGTATACCACTGTAAAGAGTGAACCTTTAGCTACAAAATTTATATAGGAAAATTTTTATCTACGTTGCTTTGTTTAACCGGTATAGAGCAAAAACGACAACGGTGGAAAAATTGAAATCTCAAAAATGCCGGGATTTAACCGTTACCCCCCCGGGGTTTATCCGTCACACTGCATTTTCAATATATAAAAATATACGTATATCTAATCCTGAAAAATGATAGAATACATTTTAATAATTGTTTTTAAAAATATATATATATAAATTTATTTAAAATTTTTATGCAAAACATTATTAAAAAATAATTGTTTTACCTATTCTATAAAACAATTTAGGCACGTGAATACAGATCCTGACAAGCGCACGCATGTGTTGTGCGTCCTACGCTCGCACGCAATGCACTGTTTTCCATATGCTCTGTTGTATTGTCAACTTCTCTGAGCACACGCAGCACGTATTATCCAAATCTTCGTCAGAATCCGACCGCTGCTGCTTCCTTGATTTTGATTTACGCCCACTGCTCGTCAAAGGCTGCGGTTCTGTTTCTGTGGTATTTTTTTTATTTTATCTTTTTTCACCGCAAGAACTGCCTTCTTGAGTTGCTCCTTGTCGACGGAAATCGACGGCGTCCTCGCGCTGATTCCTCGACGCGCCGACGATGACGACGACGATGACCACCACCGACACCACCACCACTACAAAGGCGGCGACAATGACGCCGAGACGATGCGACGAACGCTGGACGATGCTTTTGTACGCGCGACTGTCACTGACACAACGACCAACAACGACGGTCTACCGCGGCCGGGACGATCTACCGCGCGCGTGGCATGTCAACTCTCGCGCGGAAATCGCGGTATCTCATAGCCGTGCCGTGCCTTGCCGTACCTCGCTGACGTGCCGTGAGTGCGAGCGATCTTGAAAACAACCCGCCATCTTTTTGGTCGGCCAAAACACCCGTTTTGCGACGATACGTGCGTACCATTTCCTTCCTATACAAACTGACGCACGTGCAAGGGAAGACAGAATCACGCTCAAAGGAAACCTAACCTGAAATCGCCGTAAGCTGAAGTCGTGCGCCCGGCGCGCCACAGTGACGAGACCGGACCAGCCCCGAGTGCTTACTAACGGATTAGCCCCAAACATAAGTTTCATGTTTGATCGCCCACGAAATATCAATGATAATGAAAAAACTACACTGGATTCGTGTCATCATGCATTACTCTTTATAATCACATACCTCGAGATTTGGAGAGCAAATATTATTGCAGATATTACAAAATTTCCACGCGCAGAAAATTTTACTTTCACCTTCCAAAAACACGTTTGCCCTCGTAAAAATCATAACACGGCCGTAAAAATCATAACAGGTAACCTGCCGAAACTCTGTTGGTCACATGGGTACTATAAGCAGCGTTTACAATGTTAATAGCGAGTTCGCACAATATACAGGTTCTGAGATATTTGATTTGACGGTTCAACCCCGTTGACGTTTTAGCCCCGGTCTCCCCTATTCTTCTACAGTTTTGATAACCCTCGTTATACGCCACGTATCTTGGGAAGAAGATTTACTTTAACAGCTACAGATTATAAATATTTGAACATTGGAATCAGCGTGGGACCTGTGTCCTTTGTGGAGTTACTTCTCGGTAATAACCGGGGAAATCAAATAATGTTACCACACGCAATGTGAACGGCGTTCATCGAAAGACGTGCAGATAACAAACAACTTCTACATTCAATTATCGGTTCATCACTATCGATTCGAGTTCTTCAACTCGTTAAAATACATAACGAAAATATTGTGAAACTAACTTTACACGGTACTTTGTATATGAAACCGTCAACTGTATTCTTCTTATTTGAGCTCGAACACTGTGTCGAGAATGCATATTTTTAGCTGTGTCAAAATACGCATGAAGTAAATGTGAAATTTAATCGGTTTGTGAATATTTTACAAAGTGATTGCATCACCGATAAATGCAATGCCGCAAATACCTTGCGCGGTGTTTGTGATCAAATATCAATTATATACTGCGAAATATATTATTAGCTTATGCCATAAGTAATATTGTATACGATGCAACACATGGCAAATAAATGTACATTATGGTAAAAATTTTCAGTTATTTTCCCCTCTGTACACCATTCCTCCATTTCACGTCATTAGAATATTGTAATAAAATTATTAAAAATTAAATATTGCGACATTGGTGAAGAAAAATTCGAGAGATACGCGATCAAGAGCGAAAGAGAACATGAATACGTAAGATGGTGAGTGAGAACGCGAATAAAGATGCGAATGATGGAGAAGGCAAACGCGAAACGGCACCGAAGAGTGCATTATGGAGTAGGTGAGTGTGGGAGAGGATGCGAACGGGTGAGTGATACAGGTAAGAAGGTGAATAGGAAAGGATACAAAGCCTGAGAGAATGTGAACACCGGTGAGGGAGAGAGAGAGAGGGGGAGAGTAAGAAAAAAGAGGGGGGAAAGAGAGAGGAGAGAGAGAGGGGAAAGAGAGAGGAGAGAGAGGAGAGAGAGGGGTAGAGGGAGGGGGAGAGGGGGAGAGAGAGAGAAAGAGACGATGTGCAAGCGTGCCATGTGACGCCACGTGGACCGCGGTAAGACCCCTCTCACCGCGGACCGACGCGGCTGTTGCACGCGGGTCCTTCTCCCGGTGCCCAAACGCGTATCCCCCTCTTCGCGGCCCCTACCGCTGACCGTCAACGCGGTTTTTCTTCCCCGCGGACCTCTTGCCCTAGAACACGGATCCCCTCCCTCTCCCCACGGATTTTTCACCCTAGAACGCGGATTCCTCCTTATTCCGCGGAACCCTCGCCCTAGGACGCGGATTCTCCCTCTCCCCGCGGACCTCTCGTCCACCGGGCATGGAGTCTCCGCGCCGCAAAACTCCCCTTTCCGCTCTCCCCTCGGAGCCCCTGGGTTAGAACCCGCCTACCTATCCTACTGAGGTATTTGTAACGTGTTCCGTATATAAATGTTTAATTTATAAAAATAAAAATATTTAATGACAATTTAGCGAAAAGTACGATTTTAACATATTTCTTTTATAGAGACGCTCTTGAGGCACGGCATGATATGCGCCGGCTGTCGAGCCTCGAGCGACGAATATTGGCGTAACCTACTGCATCCATGCTATGTTGTGGTCAAAGTCCAAAACGCGCGCGGCATTTCTAAGATTGGCTGGTTAATTCTGCGAAATGTCCAAACGTGTTGATTAAAACAGTTTCTAGGAATAGGCTGGCAGTTAAATGAGTTTTTTATGCGGGCAATCTCCGCCGCATAAAAAACCGCTTCTTCCCCACCTATTTGTGTATTGTCCATACACACTATATACACACATCAGCAATTAAATTACTACAAAACTTTGACCAAGACGTTTGGCCATTCAGCAGAATTGATTAGTCAATTCTAGGATTGCGTTTCGGGCTTTGACCATAACATATACACTTTTCCACCCACACAACAATTGGTTTAGGTTAGGTTGGTTTTTTCGAAGCCTCCTCGTAGGGGAGGGCGGAACCTACTGCATTCAAGCACGCACTTTTTCACTTACACAACAATTGGTTTGGTTTAGGTTAGTTTTTTTGAAGAGAGAACCCCCGTAGGAGGACGGAACCTACTGTATCCACGCACACACTTTTCCACCCACACAACAATTGGTTATTTTCCTTCTAATGTTATTCTTAATCCATACAGTGGGTCCATATAATGTGAGACACACATTAGTGAGTTTTATGATTGTCAGGTTAAAATCTAGAAAACTATAGAAAACCCGAAGATAGGACATCGATAAATAATCTCTAGATATCGTGACAAAATCATTTGCAAAACTCCATCCTATCGGAGGGGTGGTTCATTCGGAAGAACACCCCTTTTCTGTTTTATTACGACAATGGAGCTGTTATATTATTGTATTTGCTGGGTTGTAACGTACCTATAATGGTAAAAGTACGTTTAAATAGATTTTTTCATATTCTCAAATCTTAAAATTTGTAACTTTGTAGTATTTTGAATGTTATAATCGTATTCTGCGTAAAAAAATAGGTAATAATCTCCTTTTTTTTTCTTAAAAAGTTATTTTATGTATGTTGGAATATGTCATTAAGATTAATTCTTATAAATTGACAAAATAATTAAAGTAATATGTTGCAGTGTGTGCCTATTGATATGCCTGATTGGCGCTCAGATTTTGGGTTTCTGGCGCGATTTAAGAGATGGATGGGAGCATAGCACTCGACTCAAGTCACAGAACGCGATAATTGTCACCGCCAGCGATGTAGTGGGTGTACTGAGTCTCACAACCGTCTCCATTATTGGTTCAATTTTATGTTGGAAATATGTGCAAACTATCATCGATAAATTGGTCAATGTAAGTCTCATGTAATTAATCATTATTGTGATCGATATGGATATTCATCGTACTCGGTTTATCTGCATGAAAGTGTGACGAGAAACTGGGAATTGTTTCATCGAAGAAGATACGCCGATATACAATCCTTTTGACGTTATGCAGTCTCCTTTATTCCATTGTCCTGTCGTGCCTCGATATCTACACATGGAATTATGAGGTGAAGCTGAACAAGAAGCTGAACGACAAAGGTCCAATCAATTACGTCCCCCTATATTTCATGTATATAGTTATTATCATGATGGAAGTTCAGTACGCTGTTGCTACGTACAACGTATGCCAAAGGTTCTGCAAGCTCAACAAGAATGTTGAGAATATCCTTAAGAGTGGCAGGATCACCGATCAGTTCAGAAAGGACCTTGGATTAGGTGCGCATTACTTATTGTTATAATTAGATTTTTCAGAAAAAGGTAAAAATAAGCTCAAGTGTACGTGTTTCGTATTAATAGTATTCTATTTGTATTATTTACTACAAAATGATATTAAGAGGTTTGCGCCAAGTGAATATGATAAATTAATATAACATTTTCTTAATCATGTTTCTTTATTATACTTGTTACATACTTGTTCTTTTTTTACACGTTATATTGCTGTGTTTGTTAAGTATCTATATGTTATTAAAAATAGTTCGTTGTCGTTACTTTTAATCCATTGATAAAGTAACTCATTACCGTTATTATTTCCATTTTAAAACAACGTTACAAGTACATGATACCAACCTTGTATCACATTCCAAACACACAATAAAGAAATAAAAAAAAATAAAATTATGAACAATAAGATTTACATAAAAAACACTTGGCGTGCCCGGATTGTATTAACAACTTTTGTGTCTTCTACAAACATGTTTGTAATATCATATGTATGTAATATAATATCACATTAGTGTCATAGAAAGGGTACATTAAGCGTTTGTTACGTCATGTGGACTCCACTATTTTCCTTTTTCGCGGAAATTTCCTAAAAATCTAGAATAGCCTTTAGATTAAAATAAATAATAACCGAGCACTAACGGTTGTCCATCGGCAAGTAAGCCAGTCATATTAGACATCAAACTTTTTAATTAATCTTCCCAGGTTGCAACCACCATTTTTTTTACGAAGGGGAAATTTTTATGAGATATCCCCGTCCCCGGGGCGGAACGGGCGGTTATGCCGGACTCTTACTAAAGAGCTCGTCCCCCTGTCGCCGTTCCCCCCGTCTATTCACTCCGCGAGTTAAACACCCGCGTTTCTTCGCTTTACGACACCTCCTCCCCTCTCAAACTGGGAAGGGAGAGGGGCCGCCCGGGAATGGGGAGGAATATTGTCCTTGTCGGAGGGCGACACTCCCCGGGCGTTGTCCTAGTCCCTTGCTTACTTTCTCCTACGCGTCGTCCAAAGCCGAGGCCAGGGCGCCCATGCGAGGCCCCCGTTGTCCCCGCCTTTGAACCGGCGGCGGTGGTGGTGGTGGTGGTGGTGGCCTCGGGGTTCTGTCCCTCCTCCTCGCTGCTACTATTAGCTAGAAGGGAGTCAACCTCCCCCCTCCGGATCCTTTCGTTTGCCTCCTTCTGCGACATTACTGTGTTGCAAAAGGAGACGAACGCTCTCCACTTCTCATCCACTTCTCCTGTCCCCCCGTCGCGGCTATGACGGCCGAGAGGGAAAGATCCTCTCCTATTACTGCCCGGAGGCGCTCATTGTCCTATACCGAACAATGTTCCAATGTATGTTGCACCGTGTCCGCTTCCCCCGGGCAGTGATGGCAGCGTGTAGTGCGCTCCTTCCCGATACGGCACAGGTAATCACCGAAACAGCCATGACAGGTGATCATCTATGCCACGTGGAACGAAGATCCACTCTTTCTTCGATCCACCCACTCCTCAAGTACCGGCCTCTAGACAGCCTCATGCACCTCCTGCCCGCAAGTCGCGGGTCTGCGAGGTACTCCGTCCATTTCTGCAGGAGGGTTTGCGTGACTCGGAGCTTCAACTCCCTCCTTGCCCTCGGCGGGAGTTCCCCCAGCTCTTCTCTGATCGCCTTTGTTGACTCGTACATCGATGCGTACGATTCGGCGATCAGATGTATTAGAAGAACCCCGGCGAGGGCAGTCGCCTCCACGTGGAAGACGGTCCTATAGGCTCTGGCGGCCCTGTTGACTATAATTGTTTGGGCCGCCGCCATCCGCCTATTAAGGCGGGAATTGCTTCCTACCTTCTGCCACCATATCGGTGCAACGTAGAGGCGCCTCACGCGCCCGCTGGTCCCTTCGACGTTCGGCAAAAGACTGGCCAAACTATTGGTCGCCTTCGTTGTCTTCGGGACCACGCGAGCAACGTACTTGCTGAAACTCCTATGGCTGTCCAACCACATCCCTAGGTACTTTAAATGAGGAGTGATCGGGACTTCAACTCCCTCAACTCGGAGGCTGAGCCCCTCTGGAGGCCGGCCCCACTTTTTGCGATCGTAGAAGACCGTGGCTTGCGTCTTCTGTGGGGCCACCACCAGGCCCAGCCTCTTTATTGAGCGCACCACACACGCAGCTGCCACATTCGCCAGCCTAGCTAGCTTTTGCCAGCCCTCCCCGTTGACTCCCAGGTATACATCATCTGCATATCCAGAGAACCAGCAGTTTTCGGGGAGGGCCACCCTGAGGACCAGGTCATACGCTATAATCTAAAGCAGGGGTCTCAACACGGACCTCTGCGGGACCCCACACTCCACTAACCTGATCCTCAGGACCCCGTCCCGGTCTGTGTACATCAAACCTTTGTCCCGGAAGTAATCCCGGATCACTTCTATAAGGTAAGAGGCGACGTTTAACGCCTTCAATGCTCCCCCTTCTATTACCGGCCAGGGGAGGGAGTTAAAGGGGCGTTTCTCACATCAAACAAAATCACTACCCATCACTACCCTTTCCTCCTCAATGTCGGCCTCCGTGCGGAACAGGTCGCGTTTTATTGCGTCTATCGTTGATCTTCCCGCACGGAAGCCGGGCCTCCTTCTTCCCTCCGGGACAGATGCTGGACGAGGCGTTCGGCAATTAGTCTCTCAAATATCTTGCCTGCCTCATCCAGCAAGCACACAGGCCGGTAGGCGGACGAGGAATTGGGGTTTGCAAGACTTCGGCTGGAGCACCGGGCTGGCCTTCTTCCACTTCCTGGGGAACCGACCGGCGCGCAGACACACTGTGAATGTTTTACGCATGGGCCGGCCAGTTCCCCCACGGCCAAGGTTCAGGCTCTGCCTGGAATACTGTCAGGGACAGGAGCCTTTCTCCTCCTGACCCTACGGAGAGCCCTCGCGAGTTCCTCTTCCGTGACCCCCAGTTCCTCGTCTTATTCCGGAGGCGCCGTCCTCGGGTATGAGACTGCGCTTCCTTCGCCGGCCGGGAAGAGCCCGCTCACAACCCGGTCGACAAACCCAATGTTTTCATAAGTGGGAGTGCCCAGGGCCTCAACTTATCCTGAACTAATTTATACGGGCGCCCCCACGGACGGATCCTCCTCCACACTTGCGATGAGCTCTTTCCAGGCCCTGGCCTTGGCCGCAAATATGGCGCGGGAGAGTTCCTGACGGCCAGGCCTACCCCGCTTTCTTTTCATTGAGAGCTCCGCGCTTACTTGCGCGGGCCCTCTGCCATGTCCTTTTGGCGTGAACAGAAGAGCGGCGAAGCTCGGCTATCTCCTCCGTCACCAATAGGCGGCGCGCCGGAGGGAGGAGATGGCGGATTCGAGGCCACGTCGCACGCTCGCGACATTACTGTGACCAGACGCTCGGCCTCCGCATCTACGTCCCCATCCTCCCCGACGCCGCCTTTTTCCCCCCCAGGTCAAGCCGTGGATCGCAGCTTCAAATAGATCCCGGTCTAACCCTTTGAGGGCCCATCTCCGTTGCCTCCTCTCCGCCTTGCGGCGGCGGGCGAGCAACCCCGGAGAGGTGGCCCGGACCATTATCTCTATATACAGATGATCGGAAAGTGATTTCTGGTCTGTGACCACACTCCAGCCATTTATGTCGCGTCCGGCAAGGGGTTTGGCCCATGTCAAGTTGACTATTGAGGCCCCCCGCCGGCGCACGCAGGTGCTCTCTCAGCCTGTGTTAATTAAGCACAGGCCGAGGCCCGCCGCACACAATTCCAAAGCCTGGCCCCTCCGTTTGATTTGCGGTGAACCCCACTGCGAGGATTTTGCGTTGAAGTTTCCCTCTGTTCCCATGACCCGGCCAGGCAGATGTTTACGGACGCACGCATTGAGCTCAACATCCGCTTGAACCTGGTCAGGTCCCATTTCGGAGGGGCATATACTCCTACCACGCAGATGAGCCCTTATTTAGCTGCCACAAACCCGTCCCCGACTTCTGAAAAGTTGCACGGGGAGGAGTGTAGCAGCGTTCTCCAGGTTAGAGCGGCGGAGCCGCTACGGTCAACAGCCCAGTAGGAGTGGCCTGCTGGGAACCTGTAAGGCTCCGCTACTATACCCAAACCACACCTGCGCTCCGCCATTATTTGGACAAATAGGTCCTGGGCGGCGCGGGCGTGGTTCATATTTATCTGTAAAACCTTTAGGAACATCTTATTTTGTCCCGTTTAGGTCCTCCGCCCTAGTCCTCTCTGTTTCCGCGGGCGCGGTTTTCACCTTCATTGGCTCGGCTTCTGGAGGGTCCACCCGCTCCTCTGTTTTCTTCTCTATCTTGTCTATATCCATAGTTTTGGATGTGGACTTTACCGCCTTCGCGGCAACGATTATGCCACCGGTACTTTTGTAGCCGGCGACTGTCTCATTTCCGATGATCTTGGGTTTGGGTTTACCTTTCGAACCCGCGACCTTCTCCGACTGCTTTGGTTCCTTGACCGGCGCCGATGTCTTTGTCCCATCCTTGGCAACTGCACCCTTGGTTTTGTTGGCTGCTGCCATCGGGGGTGGTTTCTTTCCCTTCTGAGAAGAAGCAGCCCCTCCTCTTCCCTTTTCCCCATCGACACACGGCTTGCTACCGATTTGGTGGCTGCTAGGAAGCCCCCTGCTCTCGCATACGACGCAGTTGAATGGGGCCTCACAAGTTTTGGCCTGATGGCCTATTTGACCGCACCGGTAGCAACTACCGGTGCGGTTTATCTCACTTTTACAATTTGCCCTGGTGTGACCCGTTTCAAGGCCCCTAAAACATTGCAACTGGCGTTTCTCCAGCATCTCAATTCTGGCGCCAGTCCAGCCGATAGTTATTTAGCTCTCCCTGGTGAAGGCATTGGCTGCAGCAAGCGGGCACCTCACGTACACCGTACAGAGCCCGTTCGGCGCCCGCCTGATTGGGCCCACCGTTATTTTAGTGAAAAAGATGTTACTCTTGACCGCAAAAGTTTCCCTCACCTCCTCTTCTGTAACGGACTCCTCAAAGCCCAGGATCCAAAGTTCGGCGGTCATTACTGGCCGTCCCGCTCGGACCCTCTCTTTCCCAACAAGTATTTCGGCCATTTTTGCTGCCAAGGCATCTGCCTTGGCAGCACTATTCTGCCCTGAGATCTCCAAGCTCAGGGCCCCGGTGGCCATTTTCCTGACGTTGGGAGGTTTTGTCATCCTCAAGTCAGAAAGCTTTATTGCCTTTCTTGCCGCAGTCATATGTACCGCGTATTCCTCCTTAAGGCATATGAGGGTAACCGCGGCTGTTCGCGGTACCCTGCGCTTCGCTTTCTTTTGCTGAGAGAGGGTGGCATTTTTGCTCATGAGTTTCCCGGACGATTTCGGTTTGTTTCCCGCTTTCCCGACCGGTTTTTTGATCGCGAGATTAGCCTTATCCGCCCCTTTCTTTTCTGTTCTCCCACAACTTTTGCCCACGTTGTTTCCAACTGTTTCGTGGTGGCCGGTGTGGATTCTAGGGACTTCGGGCAAGGTCCCTTTTTTTCTCGCTCTTGGGTCCCTTTTCCTCCTCTAGAAGAGGTCGCCTTCTCTAACTCGTTGTTTTTTGTCGGAGGAGCCTCTTTCTTAGCATTCTTTTCGACCTTCGTCGGCTTAACGAATCTCCCGGATTCCTGAGAAAGAGGATTCGTTCTCCTTTTTTCCCTCGGGGTTTTGAGGGCTGGTCCAAGGACTTTGGACAGCCTGTGGAAAAGATCGTCAGCTAACTTGTTGACTCTCTCCTCCACACACATTGCCACTTCCTGCGATAGGCGTTCCTCCATTGACAGGTGCTTTTCTGTCGATCTTTCGGTATTCCCGACAGCACAGATTTCGATTGATTCTTTTGCGGGTACCCCCGAATCAATGACCCTCTTTCTTCCTTGAATAAAAAGTCTCACCGCTTCTGGCGTTCCTTCTTGGGCTATTTGTTCCATGATTTTCTTATAGGAACTTGTAGCCTTTTTGTCTACTTTCATTACATTTGGAGGCGACTCCGTCGCCTCCTCGTGCGGATGCAGGACGACCTCTGACTGTGCGATGTCGTCCTCAGAAGAGAAAGGGATGATGTACTTCCTCTTCTTCGTACCTCACATCTCGCGTTTTTGTTTTGACGAGCACTCCATGTTCTATCCCTCCAAAAGAGTCTGCAGTCGCTCCATCCTGATGCGTTGTTCTTGCATCTCCTTCTGCATCTGCTCGTGCTGAGCTTGCAGTCCTCTCAAGGCTTCTGATTTTCGGTCCTGAGAGGCAATTTTCTCTCGGAGCTTCTCCATTTCCGCATCCCTGACGTATTCGTTTTCCTCTCGCTTGTACCTTTCTACAAGTTGGGAAGTCGCAACCTTTATGGTTGCGGCTGATAAATTCAGTTTTCCCCTCATTACTCCCTGGAGTTTCCTGGATTTCTCGGCAACCTGGTCAATACTATTGACCTGTTCCAATATTATACCGGAAAGCGTCTCAGTGGGCGTATGGCTCAGCTCTTGCTTCACTTTTTTTCTCCACAGCCTTCCTGTTCATTGATAGGTTGGCTGGTATTGCGGCGTTCCTCAACACCCTCAATTCGCAAGTTGCTTCCACGAGTTGCCTCTTTTCCTCTTCGAATCGCTTTAAATAATGTTTTCCAGTTGTGGGGCGGCGACCCTGTCCGCCCTCTTTCGAAACCACGTCAATAGGTGGGCAGTCCTCCTCACCTACCAGTGCGACTGTTTGTTCCTTAGCATCTGCCATAATCGTTGTGGCAGCTTTCATACAGCCAGGAGTTAGCGCGGGCGTCTCTCCCCTGTTGTTACCAACAACGAGTACCTTCTCGCCTTCCGAGCCCACTTCCGATTCCGCCAGTGAGTCTGTCTCCATAGTCGATGACTGAGTTGTAGGCGGATCAACATAATCCTGCTGTCTCCTCCTGTTTGAGCGTTCCTTGCTCTTGGAGCGATGTTGTTTGCTCCAACTGCGAATACCAGACCCGGACTCATCCGAGTTTACGGACGTCTGCGAGTTGCCCTTCTTGCCCTTCTGCTGGTCGCACCTGCTTACGTGTACCCTCACATCTCCCATGTTTCCTTGATTGGAGGCTTGACTTTTCCCCGGAGAAGCGCACGTCTTCTGGGTCCCTTCCGACTCATCGACGTAGCCCTCCTCCTCCGTGCTTGTCTCGTTTTTGGAAAAATTGTAATAAAAGTTCGTTATGTCTGAATTTATCCTCGGACCCGCTGCGGCTCTGACCAGGGACATGCCTTTTCCGACCGACCAGAAAACGTTCCCAGCCGGCCGGGTTCCCCCGAGTTTTCCCGGGGTAGTGTCTATGCCTCTGACCCCCGGAATATCTCAACGGAGGCGCTGGGCTCCTGCCCCCTACTGACCTGTGAGCGGAGCAAGCTCTCTCCCACAGGCTTTCAGGGGTCCTCGGGCTCCGACCCCCGGGGCACCGCAGTGGGCGAAGCCACCCGGAAGGCCTCACGGACGGTTGGGGCGAAAGAGGTCGCACCCCCTCCATCGCTTTGCCCACCGTGGCGGCTATCTACCGTGTTCAGCCGCCGGCCGAGGTGATTTCCGCACCGATGGCTGTTATCGACTCCGGCGGCCGGGTTCGAAAGGGATGCGATCCCCGACCGCCGGAGTCCCCCGCGCGCGCCGCCGGTCATTCTAGACCCGCCGGCCCCGACCTTGGAATATGTTCAAGCGGCCCGACGGGTCTCTTCAACCCGGGTCGCCTGGCCCCGACCTCGGAATACGTCCGAGCGGCCCAGGCGACCCTCCACACTTGGTGAACCGTGGGACCACGTCCCTGGTGTGCAACCGCCAAGTGTGGGCCTCTCCTCCAACCGACCCAGGACCGACTAGGACTCTTCCAAGTTATTTCCTCTTCTCCTGCCGGAGCATTGGCCTGCAATGGAGAATGAGAAGGGATCTTTCCGTCTCCTCGGTGAGACGGCATCCCTGCCCACCTTGGGAACGGGGACCACCCTCCCCCAAAACCTCTCTTCTGGCCTTACGGCCGGATCCCCCACCCTGCCGGCGCACTGGCATGCAATGGGTGAGAGATCCAACTCACCCCGAGAAAAACCCCAGCTCCCTCACCCTGCCGGAACAACGACGTGCAATGGGTGAAGGAGCTACCCACCCCCAACTTCGTGGTTTTTTTTATCAAGGTTTTCCTTCTTCTAGGCCAGTGGGAGAAGTAGAAATTCCCTCCTAACGGTCCCGGCCGACCAGGCGTTTGAAGGCGGGGTCGCCTTCACCTATCGGCGATTGGGACCGGCCCGAAGGCCAGTCCCTAAAGGAGTTGCAGTGCTCCCATTCTTCCCGCCACTCCGATCCATAGTTTGGCGGCAAAAAGAGTGGACTCTTAGACCCGGCACCTCACCGACGGGTCACCACAGTGACTTCTACCAACAGAAGTCACCAGACATGACCCGCCAGATCCGAACGTGGAGTCCTCTCGCCGTGCCAAGGCGGTCCACCACGAGAGAGAAGTTGCAACTACCATGAATCGCTTTGATTTGAGGTGCTATAAGCGGGATTTATGTTGCTTCGCAATAAAAAGTTATTAACAATATTATTAACAAAATACACAATTTCTTTATTTTTTCTCAAATATCTCGAAAACTAAGCAAGATAGACTAACTATACGTGCCTTTTTGCAGAGCGTAAAATTATCTACAATAATGATCTGAACAACATTTATCGTCAAGTCAGTCGTTTAGCTTGCACGCGCTGTCAAAGTCCGAGACTTGGATCCCGAAAACCCTTATCGTTTTTTTTTATATTGCGCAGGTGATTTTTTCCGTCATTTAACATAGAATTAAAAATCTCCCAAAAATTACACATCATCCAAAAACTACAAAGAATATTTTTCATAATGCAACCGATTTTTTAGACTCTTTTTCTTTAGTTTGTAGATATGTAAGCAAAAAATTTTGATTTTTTGGAATAGTCTTAGTTTTTCGCTATTTTCAGGCCTCAGAATTTATTTGAGACGAACTTTATTGTATGCATCTTGTTGTGGACAAAATTTGCAACAAAAAAAGGACCTTTATATTTTTTTGTACGACAAACGCTGATTGTTTTATTGACGCGCAAAGTTATTCAATATTGCGTACAGGTCGGATAACGTTTGTTTTACACCAAAATAATTATTTTTCATTAAACTTGGGATCCGAGTCTCAGACTTTGACGGCGCGTGCAAGCGACTGACTTGACGATAAATGTTGTTCAGATCATTATTGTAGATAATTTTACGCTTTACAAAAAAAAGTACGTATAGTTAGTTACCCTATCTTGCTTAGTTTTCGAGATATTTGAGAAAAAATTTAAAAAATCGCGTTTTTTGTTGATAATATTGTTAATAACTTTTTATTGCGCGTTAATTTTGCGAAGTACAATCCCATTTATAGCACCTCAAATTAAGACGGTTCATGGTTCTTGCAACCTGGGAAGATTAATTGGAAGGTTAACCCCCTAAATTAGTCTAATATGACTGGCTTAAATTAAGCTATGATCTCAACACGTTTCAATTTTTCCTATCGCTATGTGTAGTTGAAGTTTGGAGCGAAAATTAAAATGTGTTTTATTCCAAAAAGTGCAAGAGAGAAAACAATATTTAAGATCCCTGAAAGTAAAAAAGATCGCTATTTCCTATTTTTCTTTCATGTTTGCTTACGTGACTAAACGAGATCGAGAAATCAAGAGAAAACTTCCAGGTGATGAAATCCAAACAAATGAGGCATATGCGACTACGTTTTTATCAACTTTGTCTGATCTACGACTATAAACCTATCAACACGGCGTGCCAAAAAATTCTTATATTCAAGAAAAGTTTAAGGTGATTGGGCTAAGTACCGTATGAGTCGATATAAGGTCTAAATTTTTTTTAAGAAAAACCTTTTTTATGCATATATTTTAAACATTTGTATAATTACTAGTTTTATAATGTAACTTTTCATTCAATCATGTATTAATTCATCTACTAATAAATGTAAACAGTTCAAGATTTGACTTCAGTTGACATTCGTACAAGAGAAATGTTGCGACATTGCATCTCTTCGCTGTAGGCAGCTATCATGCCAGTGCCATGTGTTTGAGTGAGGTTATGTATTGTGTTTATGTTGAAAACTAATGGAAGGTAACAAACAATTTCAATAACGGGAGATTTGCTTGCAAAAAAATAGTGCTATGGAAAGAAAACACTACACGGCGCGGCGTTGCCACATGTTCATGTCGCGTACAGCTGATCGAAAGGCCGACAAGAAACGCGACAATTCATCAACTTTTGATTGAATTTTGGCCTTACGTCAACGTCGTTTTGTCTTATACTTAACAAGTGCTAGAAGAATCAAATAATGTTATTTTCAGTTTTTTGAACTTGTTTCTTTACAGATAGTGAGTGAAATCCTCAAAAAATGTATGTTTCCGGTACAATTTCCCGTAAAACCTATGTTAAAAATGCCAACTTTGAGATTTTATATCTCAAAAACTAGATGTCAGATCTTCTCAAAATTGCACATTTAAGTGTATTTAGGTTTTCTTTATAACATATTTTTTAATCAGATATTTTTCTTTGACATGCTCTGATGGCCCAATCACCTTAACAAAAAATGTTATTATATTGAACATGTAGTCTCGACAGATAAAAATGGAGTCTGGACGTGCGTTTCTGAAAATCCTGTATATAATATAATTATATACAGTATAATATAATAATAAGTACGTAACGAAAATTTTTATTTGTTTAAACCGACAATAAAGATATAAGACTATGCGTTGTCTTCTAACATAAAAACAGAATCACAAGATAAACCGAGGACCCAGAAAAGAACCGAGAACCCTAATAAAGGAGAAACCGGCGATAATAAAAAAATGGATGAGTCGCTGGAAGAACTGAGCTTGAACCCTCAAAATAAGACGATGGGCGTGTGGGGTTTACGACAAGACTCGTCAATTGACAGCCATAGAAATCGATAACTGTACCTAGCTTGCCAATAGATAGACGAAAACTCAAATCTACATCCCGGGTGAAAAAACATCCTACCAACCAAATCCTCGAAACAAAAACCTGACACATCTTACGTATATATCTACTGCCTATGCTACAGCCTACAGTCAATAGCCCAGTCAAATAGGAACAAGGACTCCGCATTATAACTATATAAGAATTGGGATCTCGGTAAAATCGGATAATTTTTTAATATGTTGTAGCTTATGACCTATTGAACAAAAAATGTAATAAATTCAAAGCTAAATAATGGACAGTTTTTCAACTACAGCCAGTCAAAGACAAAAAATTCGGTCAAAGACAAATACTCTGCGAATATTATATTCCTACTACTAATAATAATTTAGGACGACCCAGATAACTTAGAACGGCATGGACGTCACGCATACACACACATACACATACACGCACGCACACACGTACACGCACGCGCGCACACACTCCGCAAGTATTATATTCCTATTCTCCTAACGACATGGGCGTGGTGGAGGATTGGTCTCGCGTGCGTGCGTGCGTGCGTGCGTGCGTGCGTGCGTGCGTGCGTGCGTGCGTGCGTGCGTGCGTGCGTGCGTGCGTGCGTGCGTGCGTGCGTGCGTGCGTGCGTGCGTGCGTGCGTGCGTGCGTGCGTGCGTGCGTGCGTGCGTGCGTGCGTGCGTGCGTGCGTGCGTGCGTGCGTGCGTGCGTGCGTGCGTGCGTGGGTGCAGGATTGGTCTCGCGTGCGTGCGTGCGTGCGTGCGTGCGTGCGTGCGTGCGTGCGTGCGTGCGTGCGTGCGTGCGTGCGTGCGTGCGTGCGTGCGTGCGTGCAATCTTTGCGTATTTCATGCTTGCTGCATGATCAGTGTGCCTAGTGACTTTTAGTTTAAGTGATAACTTATAACACATGCAGCCTACGTGCAGAAAATCAATTGCGAACAGGTCGGGGAGTGCGGAAGGGTGTTTTATCCTGGTGGTATCAGGTCATATTCTGTGATTAAATACGCTGATACTTGCTGCAAATCTCTATTATCGTCATTAGACATACCTCTTTTCACACCGGGAACTGAAAGGAGCGCGCAGTCGTTTGATTTTGAGATTATGGCCTCTTCTGTTGACTCCCGTACTCAATTGAGCCTACAACAGGCGACTAATGATCTTTTGCTGGGACTGATCGAGCAGATGAAAATGTCTGATTCTAGGATCTCTGCTTTTATCGAAAGTCAGCAGAGAATAAATGATGAAATTAAAAGGTCAGAGTTAAGGCTCTCTGCCTTCATTGAATGTCAGCTGAGAACTAATGGCAAACGAAGTCTGCATATCATCCGTGTCATAATACTCAGTCTGCGCTTTTGGGAGTCTGCGACAACATCAGGAAAGCGATTGATACTGGATATATAACGATCATGATTCTCTTCGATTTCAGCAAGGCGTTCGACACGGTTCCGCATTTTAGACTTCTGATTAAACTTAAAAAGTTGGGTTTTTCTGACCCTGTTCTCGTTTGGATTTTCTCATACCTTACTGGTCGTTCTCAGGCTGTGGTCGATGGTGAGGGTAATTTTTTCTCTTGGTTATTCACGCTGTGTGGTTTTCCTCAGGGCTCTGTACTTGGTCCAACTTTGTTTACTCTTTACATTAATGACATTGGTAAGGTCCTGATTTATTCGGAACACATGATATTTGCTGACGATGTCCAGATCTATCGTTCTTGTGCTTCTTGTGATCTTCTCTGTAACCTTGACTTGATCTCCAAAGATGCAAACGCTATTTTCGACTATGCAAAGGCAAATGGTTTGAAACTGAACCCTGCTAAATCTAAAGTAATAATATAAGGTTGTGGGACAAATATCAATAATATTGATCTGAACCTTCTGCCACCTATTGTTGTTGATGATACGCCTTTGCTATATGTAAATGAGGTGAGGAACCTCGAAGAAGTTCTTTCAGAGGTTCATCTTTCTAGAGTCCAATCTTTCTTGGAATAAGCATGTCTCGCATGTCTCGCAAAGAGTTCATCATTCGTTACACAAGCTGAAATTCAACAAGAACTCTCTTTCCACGGAACTTAAAATTAAGCTGGTAATGACCTTGGTACTACCTCACTTAGATTACTGCTGCCTTGTTTATCATGGCTTGAATAAAGAACTTAATCTGAAATTACAGAGACTTGTAAATAGCTGCATCAGATTTATCTATAATTTGCGGAGAGACGACCATGTAACGCAATATAGACGACGCCTTGGGTGGCTTTCTGTGGAGAATAGAAGACTGTATTTTCTTGGCTGTCAGATGTTTCGAATCATTTATATGGGCTCGCCAACATATTTGAATAAACTTTTTACCCTACTTGATCTATCTCTAAGAAGATCTAATCGACTGGCTAATTCTTCTATGCAAACATTTCATATTCCAGTTTTCAGAACTAAAACGTATAGAAGTTCCTTTCAGATATCTGCCATCTATTTCTGGCACTCTCTTCCAAGTAATATTACGTCAGCAACTACTTTCGCTACTTTTAAGAGTCTTCTTCGTTCTTACTTGTTTTCAGCTAAATTCACATGTTAAGTTCTTATCTAATTTTTATCTCCTCTAGTTATTAGCTTTTTCCTCAGTTTTAGCTGCGTTTAGTTCTAAGTTGCGTGTATACTAGTCAATGTGTAATTTAGTTTATTTCTTGTACTATAATTATGACATGTTATCACAGTCACAGACAGTCAGTCGGAGAGCACAGACGTGTTTATTATTAAGTCTAACATATACTTCGATTGAAGGTTGTACTGGTCTTGGATTTTCGATTTCTCCTGCTTCCTGTTCCTCGCATTTTGGATAATTTGCCGTTTTGCGATAAAGCGGCCATGGATAAAAAGACGTGCAAGGGCTACGGGGCGACGGTGGCTAGGCCGATTGTTTGTGATGAGTGCGGCATCGCCTCTCACCCTGGCTGTTTAGCCCGAACGGGCCATCCTCACTCAGACGGCAGATTTATCTGCTGCCCCTCTGACCCGACCGACCCTTTGGTCGGAAAAATAAGAACTATAATCCGTGAAGAGTTCGCTAACTTTCGCGATGAAATTGTGAGTACGTATCGTGCTGAGATGGAGCGGATGTCAGATGAGATGCAAGGGCTAGCGGGGAGAGTCACGGAGATTGAGAACACGTTATCATCCGCCTCCCCTTCCATCAATCAGGAGGAATTAATGGAGGAGATTTCCGAGAAGGAGAGAAGATCTTCGAACTTAATTTTTTATAACCTTGATGAGTTAAATTCTTCATCTCCTGGGACCGATAGCGTTTGGAATGATTTGTCCATGGCTGAGGAAATAATTCGTAAGATACGGCCTTAAAACTCTCCTCATATCAAGATTCGGCGACTTGGCGCTTTTAAACAGGGTCATGCAAGACCTTTGGGTGTCTCACTGCCATCCAAATCTGACGCCATCGACATACTGAAGAGGAAGAAGAGTTACTCCGGGCCAGTTGCTATCAAACAGGATTTAACCAAGAAGCAGCGTCATCATTTCGTTTGTGTTAAGAAGCGGTTTGAATCGCTTAAAGACACTGGTGTTACCGATATGACTTTGAGATTTATTAACAGTGTTCCGAAAATTATAAAAGCTCCCACTAATATGCGCCAAAAAAACGCGACTATCACCCTTTAGCGTATTATCAGAATGTGTGAGGTTTAAGGACGAAATTGGCTGATCTGCGGTGTTCGATCAATTCTTCCGTGCTAAAATTTGATTTTATTATTTTTACAGAAACGTGGCTTAATTCTGGTATATCTGATGCTGAGCTGGGCCTAAGTAATTTTAAAATTTTTCGTTATGACAGAGATGAACATACTAGCATCTACTCGAGGGGCGGCGGTGGTTTAATTGCTGTCCGTAATTGCTTTTCCAGTTGTATTAAAATATCTCCTTCTAACATTGAACATCTCTTTGTTGAAGTAAGGATCGGTTGTCGCGTATTTATTATTGTCGCTGTATATATTCCGCCTAATTCTTCGCCCGATGTTTATGAATCTCACTGTCGTTCCGTGCTGGATGTTTGTTTTTCTTATCCTAATGCTAAATTTATTATTTTTGCTGACTTCAACCTGCCAAATATTATCTGGCACATTAAAACAATTCATCTCTGAATTATATTGCCAAGGGCGGCTCACAATTAAGACATGCTGATATCGTCAATGAATATTTTAGTCTTTGCAATTTTCGGCAATTCAATACTATAAGTAACGCGCTGGGGAACAAGCTTGATCTTATTTTTTCCTCTCCAGATAGTTTTCACGTATATGCTTCCCTTGAGCCTCTCCTTCCTTGCGATGCACATCATCCTGCTCTCGAATTTGCCCTGCCACTTCCCACTGCTGCTCGACCTTCAAGGAATTCATTCTGCAGACCGTGTTTTAAACGCGCAGATTTTTCAGCAATTGATGACTATTTAGGTCAGATTGACTGGGGCTCTGCTTTTGCTAATATTCCGGTGAATGAGGCCACTGAGCTTCTTTACTTACTGAGCTTTACTTTCACTTGAATTTTGCGATCAATGCTCATGTTCTCTCTTATGTGATTTTCGAATCTACTTATCCAGCATGGTTCACTAAAGAATTAATTTCCCTAATCAGGGCCAAGAAGGCGGCACACTTAAGATATAAATGCACTCACTTATTCTCTGATTATCTATCTTTCTCACACTTTAGAGCTAGATCTAAATCTCTGTCTGCCGTTTACTGGTCTAATTTTATTGACAGATCTGAACATGCGCTGTCGAATAATACGAATCTTTTCTGGGGCTTTATCAGAAACATCAGATCTTCTGAATCTTGCGCCTCTCAGATTTTACATAATTACCATTTACTGGAGGATGATGAATCTATTGCGAACTGCTTTGCTAATTATTTTGAATCTGTTTATAGTGACAGCGATGTAATCGACGAATACTCTGACTACAATCTTAACTCAAATCACCCCTTAGATTTTTTATCCCTGGACATATCAATCTCGGATGTGTATAATGAAATTTGTGAGCTTCCATTGAGCTGTTCCGCGGGGATGGATGGCATTCCACCAGTATTACTAAAATCATGTATCTTTATCGCGTCAAGATTTCTGTGGCTGATCTTTAATAAATCATTGAAGGATGGTACCTTTCCGTCTTGTTGGAAGCAATGTCTCGTCTCTCCGATTTTTAAAGGTGGTGACCGTCAATCAGTTACTAACTATCGTCCCATTTGTAAACAAAGTACTATGCCGAAAATTTTTGAAGGCATTGTTGCTCGAAAACTTGGCTCCTTATGTAAAAATATTATTATAAAAGAACAGCATGGATTTGTACCGGGACGCTCGACGACGACAAATCTTGTTAACTATTACGATTTCTTAACTTCTGCTGTTGAGAGTGGATCTCAGGTTGACTCAGTTTATACCGATTTTAGAAAAGCCTTTGACTCACAATAATCGTACAATTTTAATATGTAACTTTGATCTTTAGGGTTTGGAGGTTTTCTTTTGCGTTGGATATCCTGCTTCCTATCAAACAGATCTCAAGTCATAAAATTTAATAATAGCTTCTCCAGAAGTATAAATGTTTTGTCTGAAGTGCCGCAGGGCTCACATCTTGGACTTCTTTTATTTGTTTTATTTATTAATGACATAGCTGCTTTTATTAAATTCTGCTTCTTATTGTATGCTGATGACCTTAAATTATACCGTCGGATTAATGGATCCGCTGATGCACTTTTATTACAACATGACTTATTTAAACTTGAGGCCTGGTGTAGGAGGAACTGTCTTCGGCTTAACGTCTCTAAATGTTTTGTCATTCATTTTACTCATAGACGTAACTCATATTTATATAACTATACTCTTGATGGTTTACCTCTCTCAGCAGTGCGCGAAGCTCGAGATCTCGGGGTCTTATTCAGTGCGGACTTATCATTTAATACACATATACAATCAATAGTTTCATCTGCTTATAGAACGCTTGGATTCATCCTCCGATGGGGTAGATTTTTTAAGAATATATCCACGTTAAAATTATTATACTGTACGTTAGTTCGCCCCAAGTTGGAGTACTGTTCCATAGTCTGGTCTCCGTATTTTAAATGCCATCAGTTATTGATTGAACGTGTGCAACACAAATTTCTGCGTATGGCTGCTTATCGGCTAGGTAATCCCATGTCAATTACTTGCCATGACTACTGCACTATACTAGATAGATTAAATCTGTTATCGTTAGAAAGTAGGAAACTAACCTTTGACCTTACATTTATTTTTAAGCTTCTCAATCACTCTACTGATTGTCCGGATTTGTTGGAACGTATCTATTTTAACATCCCGACTAGAGAATTAAGACAGTACTCCATCTTCCACATCGGATATCACCGTACTTTGTATAGCGCTAACTCTTGTGTAAATAGGCTAATAATATCTGCAAGTAATTTCTCCAATAGGGTTGACTTTTTTGGTGGCTCTGTATCTACTTTTAAATATAAACTTTCTCGTCTACTCTTGTAACCTAATGTTCTCCATCTTATGTAGTAAAATTCTAATTTTATTTTATTGTTCTTTTATTTTCTTTTCGCTTTGTACGCTAAAGGGTTTACTACCCGTTAATAAAGTTTATAAAGTTAAAGTTATAAAGTTATCCTTGCCCTTTAACATCGCTTGGGCATAAATATATTAATCAATCAATCTCTCTCTCTCTCTCTCTCTCTCTCTCTCTCTCTCTCTCTCTCTCTCTCTCTCTCTCTCTCTCTCTGCTTTACCGCTATGTTGCCGTTACGCTGTAAACATCGCTGAATTTGTGTACGTTGAAATATAAGCTTTGTCACGGATATTATCGTCTCTGCACTCATCCATCCGATCCTATCCTAACACAGGAAACTGCGGGAAATATTTTAAAAGCGATAATGTCTTTAAAATGTGTGTCAATATAGCTGTGTTTCAGCGGTTTAACAAGCTTTACATTTCGATTAAATAAATTCTACACCAAAAAACTGTATAGAAATGTATGTACATACAACACGAGCGCATGCACCATTGATCATATACACTTATTATACCGTGTGTATCAAAAGTTCCGGAACGGTCAGTCATCTCAGAAAGTACTGGTTTATGGGGAAAATGTTTCAGATAAAAGTTGGAGGATTCAAAGAGAGCCAATAGACGATTTTATTAGATTTTCGGTCCGGGGCTTGTGTTGGGCCCAGTAAGGTTCAAGTTAAATTTTTTAAATGGAAATCCTTATTTTTTATTATATTATCTTTTACTATTAATTAATTTGAACAACTTTTGTCTAAAATATTTATGTATTTGCCTAATATTTTTTAAGATATTTAAGGAAAACTTGGTAACTTTTTCAATATTTAGTTCATAATATCTCGATACTTATTTATCGGAGGGAAAAGTAGTACAGGACTTTTTGACTTGATTTGGTTAGAGTCTCTAGAATACAAAGTTTAGCCATTCGTAGATCTATTTTTATTGATTCAAGTTTGCAACTCTTCAAAATGGCGTAACCAATCATAGTACAAATAGATCATACATTGATTGTATATCAATGTGTTGTGTGTGTATCAATGCCTTTGTGTATGGAGCTGCATTCGGGGGGCGCGTTATATACACTAACACATATGTATTGTGACGTTGCAGTTTTGCTGCATCGTGGCAGCGCCCTGCCGCCGTCACAAGGCGCGGATTTTCGATAATTGAATATTCGTTTTGCGCCTGAGGACGGTTTACAGAGTCAGAGCGAGAGATCTCCAGGGGCATAATTATAATTGCGTTCCGTATTTTGATCCTTTTTTTTTTGTTATTTTGTATTATTGCGTGGCGCCTCACCGAGCTGAGACTGGAGTTTCTGAGGAGATGCAGCGGATCATGGAGTGCAAATCGACCAGGAGGAATCGAGCCGAAATATTGATCGACGCGGACGGATCCCGGTGAGACTCGCAGGCCGACGGGCGCAGGGGAGCGCGGAAGGACGCGCGCGCGGCGCGTGATACGGCAACGGACGGACCCGTAGAGGCAGGGCCCCGGGACGCCGGGGCGGAATGAACTTTGCCTGCCCTCCTCGCCTGCAAAAGGGATTCCGGGATGGATGGCCACCATTCCCGAACCGCCACGAGGAACACGGGGACATTAGCGTTTCGTCCGCTACCGGGAAGGATCCCGGCGAAATCATCATGCGCGCGAAGAAACCTCGAGCGCCCTGCGGGAGCCGGAATTGTCGGCCCTGTGCAAGAATACGTCGCGAGCTTGCGGGCTCGTCCCTGATTGGTCCGCGCTACAGCGTCGAGCGGCTGCGTACGCCCGGGGTGGGGCGCGTAATCGATTCCGCTATCGAACGCGAGAGCACTCCTGGATCGTCCTCGAGAGCCCACGCACGTGTCAGAGTGCCGCCGTAATACCTTTTGCGTGACAATTACGTTGGTCAACTTTTCTGGCGAGTTGGGGCGGCAGCGAGGAGCTTTCGGAGAGAGCAGACGAACGGTGAGGTTGCCTTGGTATTTACACATGTAAAGCCACGATACCGCCCTCCGGGTCGCGCTCGCTTAAAATTACATTCGGTAACCGGCGGCATGCGCCGACAAAGAGTCAATTAGGCGATCGATAACGAGAGCGAGGGGTCTTGGAATGGTCTCGTGGCCGTGGGATTACGATCGGATCGAGGAAAAGCTTCTGGAGATCGCGATGGATGCGTCCGCGAATTTTCACGTCGCAAATCCACCGTCTCTCACGACCTTAGTGTTCGCGAACGCAGGATTATTGCGTAGTAATTCGCCCGGTCGGGACATAGATCGTACACGCGGACATGATCGCGTCTGGAATGTTCGTCTATTTCGTGCGTTGAGATACCAATCGCGTTCGGAAATGACTCGCGCTTAGCTCATTAATCGCGTCACAGTATCCCTCGCGTTCGAATATTTTTCGCGTTGAAGTAGTCGCGTTCCGACGACACTCGCGTTAGGATAATTCGCGTTAATCGCGTTAGATTATCATTCGTTAAGTTATTGCTCGCGTCAGATTAAGTGCGTTACAATATGATATTTGCGTTGGAAATGTTACTCGCTCCGGTAGGTCGCTGTGAGAGAAAGATTAGCGCGTGAGAAAATTAATCGTTTGGTTGTTTCTTGCATTACCGTATGATTCGCGTTGGAATATCACTCGCGTTTGGTAAGTTTTCGCGTTAGGATATTGAGTGCGGTAGAGATTAATCGTGTTTGGCTGTTTCTCGCGCTCACGCATGAGCTGCGTGGCTGATTGTTGCGTCCATTGTTACTCGCGGTAATTTCGCACGTATTTTTGCGTTAGTTATAGTATTTTGCGTTGTGTCGAGGGCTTCTGCCCGTTATTTTTCGCGTTAGAATATCGTTGCCGATCTCACGTTGCGCTCGGTCCTGATTGCGTTGATACGTTGTAGAGACGGGTCATCGCATTTAATGCGCGCTCCATACCGCGATACCGAATATACACGAAAGAGGCCGAGTGCGGCCGAACGTATTTGAGCCACGTGCTCTGCGAGCGCCCTAGCGAGGAAGTCAGTTACAAGCAAACTATCGTTCTGTTAGCACGTAGAAAGTAATAAAACTTCAATAAGAACATTCGAGATTATTCTCCTTGAGCTCCTCTCCTTTAGCAGGGCTTCCACAACTCGCATGCCTCAACATACGTTGCTGGCGTTACGGTCCTTATTCGCGTTAGATTAAGATATTCGCGTTAGATTAAGATATTTGCCTTAGATTAAGATACTTGCGTTAGATTAAGGTACTTGCGTTAGATTTCGGTACTTGCGTTGAAGTCGGATACTTTGGCGACAGAATTCCTGCGTGGTTGGGAACGTGGCGTTCACGCGCCCCGAGCGTGACCCGCTACTATTTCGCGATATTTCGCCTCATATTATTTCGCGCTTACTCCGGTTATTTCATATTCGGCTGTGTCTTTTGCCGATACTCTATATTACTTGCGTGTTTAATTGGCTACGGCCTAGTCTCGTTCACTCACTATCTGTGAAATCAATTAATGTCCGAGTTTCTTAATTTCGTCTTTCTGTTGTTTACGAATTACATCAATGTTCGAGCTTCACAATTTCATTCTTCTTTGTTTATTAATCACCCGATTATTTACAATAAAATTTTGTTTTTCGATTTCATTAATCACGTGAGCGTATGATTTTCGAGTCACCCTGCCGAATACCTGCCTTTTTGTCAACCCCGCCCGTAACTGCTAGGTCGAGCTGGCCAATTCCTCGCACATCGAAGTTCTTGTGTTTTGCGTTTCTTTGTAGTTTTTCGCGACTTTGGTGTACTTTAGTGGACGCGCCTTGCCGCGTCTGGCGCCCAACCATAATTCTCGATTAGCGAAACTTTGGATGTGCGAGAGAACCTTCGGAGAGGCCTAACATCCTTCTCTCCTTCCCCTTTTGATCCGTCACACGCCCCGGGCACAACCGGGAGTGAAAAAGTCGTGACAGTATACACTTATACACTAATCCCTACCACACACCAACCCGGCCATTTTGAGAGGCTTTAGCCTAGTTGGCCAGGCTCTGTATTCTAGGGACTCTAGATTTAGTCTCAAGAATATGCTGTTACAATAATACCTCAACTTTTTTAAAATACTTTTGTAGACATCTCCTTGGAGCTTTTATGTCTACATTACTGGGCTCAACACGGGCCCCAAACTCAAAATCTGATAAGATCATCTATTGGCCCCCTTTGATTCCTCCAATTTTTATCTGAAATATTTTTTTCATAAATCAATACTTTTTGAGATAATTGGCCGTTCCGGAACTTTTGGTATGATAAGTGTATATGATCAATGGTGCATGCGCTCGTGTTGTATGTACATGCATTTCTATACAGTTTTGTGGTGTAGAATTCATTAAATCGAAATGTAGTGCTGGTTAAACCGCTGAAACATAGCTATTTTGACACACATTTCAAAGACATTTATTATCGCTTCTAAAATATTTTCCGCAGTTTCCTGATGAAAAAAAATATTATTTTTATTCTCTTTCAACCTCAAATAAGGTAGCAAAGCATGTCATACAGGTTCCCGTTGAGGGCGAAAAATGGCGATTTTTACACCCCCTCCTTTGACAGAAATAATTTTAAAAGTTTTGAAACTTGGTAGAGATGTTTGTTTGGGTTTACTAATAAACGTCTAAAAAGTCCTGATAAATTAAAAATGAGCGTTTGCCGCCATCTTGAAAAATAGGAGCACTTTTTCCGTTTTTTGTATATATCTCGTAAAATATTGATTTTATTTAAAAAATACTTATTATCAAAATAGAAATTTATTAAATTGTCTACAAAAAAGTATTATTCAATTTTTTCATAACTTTAATAGTTTTCGAGAAAATGGGCTGCAAATGTTACGTAAGTAGCCAGTGAGGTCCAAACACTTTTTATATTATAAACGAAAACCCATATTTTTTATTGTACCATCTTCTTCTACTAATTAATTTGAACAACTTTTATCAGATAAAAATTGAAGTGTTGCAAGGGGAACATAATATAATTTGACCTTAGGTGTAAGCGCTAATATCATGTAAAGGTCACTTTCATTGTATTGGAACAGTATATTCTTAAGACTAAATCAAGTCGAAAATTCTGTACCACATTTCCCTCCAACAAACAATTATCGAGATATTGTATTGAAAAAGTTACCAAGTTTTCCTTAAATATCTAAAAAAATATTAGGCAAATCAAAAAGTGTTTCAAGCAAAAGTTATTGGTACAATAAAAAATAGCGGTTTTCATGAATAATATAGAAAGTGTTTGAAGCTCATTAGCTACTCACGCGACATTCACAGCCCAATTTTTTGAAAATTTTCAAAATTATGAAAAAATTGAATAATACTTTTTTGTAGACAATTTAATAAGCTTTTATTTTAATATCTAACTATTTTTTCAATAAAGTCAATATTTTATTAGATATATGCAAAAAACTGAAAAAAATGCACTTATTTTTCAAGATGGCGGCGAACGCTCACCTTTAATTTATTAGGACTTCTTAGACATTTATTAGTAAGCCTAAACAAACATTTATACCGAGTTTAACCTTTTGGAATTATTTCTGTAAAATGTTTAAATCGGACTTATTTTGACTAGGCTATTGAGCCCATTACATTTTTTGTTTAGTAGGTTATAAGCTACAACATGTGGTATTAAAAAATTAGCCAATTTTACCGAGATCCTATTTCCTATATAATTAGTGCGGGGTCCGACGTTTGACGGAAATAACTGATAAAGTTTTGAGACTTGGCAAAAATATTTATTTAAGCGTACTATTAAACATGCATACAAAAAATCCCGAACTCAATCTGTTACGCTCGAACCGCCATCTTGGAAAAATGGCGCTCTAATTCAAATTTTTGCTTATATCTCGCTAACTATTAGCGATATCAGAATTATGTTTTATATAAATTAAGTGTGCAAGAAACCTGCACATTGCTTTCTTATAGTTTTTAAGTGTGCAAGTAGTTTTTAAGTGTGCAAACCTTCGCTCACAAAGCTCCTCTATGAGGAAGCTTGTATTTTATTCGATGTATAATTATTAGTATTTATTTGTTTAGGCTTCCTCATAGAGAAAGCTTTGTGAGCGAAGGTTTCTACTTGCACACTTAAAAACTATAAGGAAGCAATATGCAGGTTTCTACTTGCACACTTAAAAACTATAAAAAAGCAATGTGCAGGTTTCTACTTGCACACTTAAAAATTATGAGGAAGCAATGTGCAAGTTTCTACTTGCACATTTAAAAACTATGAGGAAGCAATGTGCAAGTTTCTACTTTAAACATGCGTATTGTTTCTTTTCTACGAATTCCCCAAAATTTCAAACGTTTGTATTTTAGAATTAGAAAAATTGCCAATATTTTAAAATTAACCTTTAAGGGCTACATCTCAAGTCTTAATAATTGAGACTTTTCACAAAAAGATGTTTTTTGACAATTTAGTATTAATTATTGGCAACTTTTGTTATGTATAACTTGTACACTTTTTAGGCAAAAAACTTGGCTGTTTTTTTAACAAAAATCGGTAACCCCTTTATCATTAACATATTTTATTAATTTTATTATATTCTTTAATTTTTTCTACTCCTATTTCATATATAATTTTTTAAGATTTGCTTGATTAGTTCTGGAGTTATAGAAATTTCGGTAAATTTGGCACATACACACATACATTCTGTCACGTCCTTTTTTGCGCCCGAAGCGCACGACGGATCAAAAGGAAAAAAGGAGAGAAGAGTAATAGGCCTCTCCAGCGTTCTCTCGCATATTAAACACTTTAATAGCCAAAAGTTTATTGTTGGGCGCCAGACGCGTAAATTCGCGTCCACTAACGTACGCCAAAATCACAAAATAAAGAAAACCAAACGTAAAACGTCATAAGGTCGGTGTGCGAGGAATCGGCCAGCTCGAACTACTCAGGACGGAGTGGAAAAAAGGCAGCGCGATATCCGGTGGGGTGACACGTAAATCATACACTCACGTAGTTAATGAAATCGGAGAACAATATTTTATTGTAGATAATCGCGTAGTTAATGAACAAAAGAAGAATGAAATTATGGAACTCAGACATGGATATTCGTGTAATTAATGAACAACAGAAAGACGAAATTATGAAACTCAGACATTAAGTTTACAGATAGTGAGTGAACGAAGTCAGGTAGTAGCCAATTAAACACACAAGTAATATAAGCGTGAAATAATATAAGGCGAGATATCGCGAAATAGTAGCGGGTCACGCTCGGGGTGCGTGAACGCCACGTTCAAAGCCGCACAGGAATTCTGTCGCCAAGTTATCTTAATCTAACGCAAATGTCTTAATCTAACGCAAGTAATAATCGTAGCGCGAGCTACGTCCCAACGCAATTAGAACCGAGCGCAACATGAGATCGACAACGATTTCTAACGCGAAGAATCATGGGCAGAGGCCCTCAGCCGAACGCAAAATACTATAACTAACGCGAAAATACGAAATCACCACGAGTAATAATGGACGCAACAATCAGTCACGCAGTTCGTACGTGAACACAAGAAACAGCCAAACACGATTAATCTCTAACGCACTTAATATCCTAACGCAAAAACCTATTGATCGCGAGTGATATTCCAACGCAAATCATATCGGAACGCAAATAATATCCTACCGCGAGTACCCTCTAAACACAATTACTTCAACGCGAAAAACGACCGGACGCGAATGATACTCTAGAACGCAATTCTTCCAACACGAGAAGCCATCTTGACGCGAGTAACACGCGAAAATAATTACCGAGCCAACGTAACAATTATCCCAACGCAATTAACGAGTCAAGTAGCCCGACGCGAATAGCATCCTACGCCACAACGCGAAGAAGATTCCAGCGCAATTGCTACGACGCATAAAGAACGCGTGACCGCGAACGCGTAGTAGGTAAGCTAGGCCGGTTCTAACCCACCGCGGCGGTGTCAGATTACACAAGGGTATCAGATTTCACGGGGGAGGGGGGAGGGGGGATACCGCGGGGGAGGGGGAAGGGGGATACCGCGGGGGGGTCGGGGGAGGGGGGTACCGCGTTTTCATGCGTTGCGGGGGCGGGGGAGAGGGGTACCGCGTTTTCGTGCGTCGCGGGGGGGGGTGGGGAGTACCGCGTTTTCGTGCGTCGCGGGGGCGGGGTACGCGTTTTCATGCGTCGCGAGGGCGGGGGAGGGGGTATCGCGTTTTCCGGCGCCGCGGGGTGAGGAGGCCGCGTTTTCGCCGCGCCGCGAAGTGATCGCGTTTTCGCCGCGCCGCGGGGTGACCGCGTTTTCGCCGCGCCGCGGGGTGAGGGGCGACCGCGTGCAACGGCCGCGGCGGTCCGCGTGACGTCACCCGCTCGCGTTCCCGGCCCCCGTTCGCGCGCGGTCCCTCTCTCGCTCCCGGCCCCCGTTCTCTCGCGCCCCTGTCCCCCGTTCGCGCGCGTCTTCTCGTTTGCGCGCGGTCCCTCTCGCTCCCGGCCCCCGTTCGCGCGGCCCCTCGTTCCCGTTCGCGCGCGTCTTCTCATTCATGTTCTCTTTCCCTCGCGCGTTCTCGCTCACGATCGCGTATCTTTTCTTCGCGAACGATATTTAATCGTTTAGATTTTCGCGATATTTAATTTCTAATATTACATTTAAGTAAACGAAGACAGCTTAATTCTAATGACAAGGAATGGGATAAACGGAAAATGAAAAGGAAAAATTGTTTTACCATATTATATGCATTTATTTCTCATGTAGCGCATTATACACAATAGTATCTAAAGCGTAGACTAATAATTCACAATCAATAATTGAATTTTTATCGTAAAATTCACGCAGGATTCTAACTGCATTACATTTATCGATGATACCATTTTGGCGTAAAATGCTTACAAATTGTTTAAATTTTTCACTTACGCCATGAACATTTTGACATAGTTGAAAACACACATTCTCAACGCAATGTTCTAGTTCAAACAGGAAGAGTACGGTTGACGGTTTCATGTATAAGCTGGTATCGCACGATGTCAATTTTACAATGTCTGCGTCGCATATTTTAACGATCCGAAAAATCTACGATGTGCAGTTTTGCACGTGTCTTGCGATGAATGCACCGCGAGACACGTATGTTCACGAAAACAATAACGTGACTTTCGGTGATTTGATCTGTATATCTGCTATCAAACATTGTTAAAGCATCTTTTAAAACGTCTTTCAAAACAACTAAAATAACTGTTAAAACAGCTATTAAACAGCTAAAACACCTTTAAAAACAGATATTAAACAGCTATCAAACAGCTATTAAACAGCTAAAACACCTTTAAAAACAGATATTAAACAGCTATCAAACAGCTACCAAACAGCTAAAACACCTTTAAAAACAGTTATTAAACAGATATTAAACAGCTAAAACATCTTTTAAACAACTAAAACGTCTTTAAAAACAACTAAAACGTCTATATTATACTAAGTGGGAAAAGGAAATAAAACAGCTATATATGTATACATATAGTTTATTTTAAAAAAATCATACATATTTCTGGTGTCGCGACCACCAGTTAGATATTTTTAATACATTTTGTAACGCGCAATTCTTAACATGTTTTTCGCATCTTATAGTATTAGTAACATCTAGATTATTTAAAGATTCGATATCTTCATAATCCGCAGTCCTTTTGTCAGGAATGTAACCACGGTGCAAAGCGTATCGAAGCAGTCGTATCCGTAATAATCCAAAGTCTCAATGTTTAGACTTTTTCTCGCTTTATTCTCAAGTAGATCCACCAGCCATTCTCGTTTCTGACATCCCTTAACGTACACAAGAGTTGACGTCTCGTCACGGCCGATGTAATTAGATGTTTCGCCATGCTGTACGGTACGTTTCCATCCTCCCATCGTAGTCCATGGTGATTTGCAATCAACCAGGAAGCGCATGACTTGTCGGATTTCATGAGGAGACTCCATGGCATGGGGCATGTAAAAATGTAATGCGCCAAAACGGCCCCGTTTCTCAGAACCGCCACCTCCTTTACGACAAATTTCATCCCGACGGTGAATCCTTGCAGATCGACAAACGTTGGTACGATCATGACGAAACGACGGAGCAATCTATAGCTTATCGTGGTACATCAGTGCCTCTTATATTTACATGATTTTGCGCACTACGTTCGATAACGGACAGTATTCGATTACGCGATCATGTAAGACGAGACAATAGGCGGTAGTATTTGCCGGTACATTCTCTTTACAGTCAAATTCTATTCGCACATCCACGGTGGCGCTCTTGACAGATTCGTTTTGTCGCGAGCAATCAATGACAACAAAAGGTCCTTTTGTCAGGAATGTAACCACGGTGCAAAGCGTATCGAAGCAGTCGTATCCGTAATAAGTTTTACGAAAACGCGCATACATATCGAAAAGGACGGCGTATCGATTTTTGCCAAAATCCAGATTCAAGTCATCGTACGGATAAAATTCAGAGTTTAGATAAAGTTTCACGTTGGTCAAGTTACAGTCATCGAATACGCTAACATCTTGCGACATGATATTCTTGCGTCCGGTCTGCAGCGCAAAGATAACGTACCGCGTCTTCTCCAGCTGAGTCGCCGTTTTAACGGCCCACGAATGCTTGGTCGTGCTCTGCAACATAGGGTACTCATACAGATCCCACGAACGGAAACTAACACTAAGATATCGCCCGCTTTCCAAGGCCCGTAGCATGGATAGCTTATTGATCTCGTTTAATGTGACGTGAGGCATTCGCCACTGTACTTTAAACAATTCAATTTCCGGCTCCGTCGCCAGATTTCCCACAATGCAATTGTTATCGCTGCGCGCTCGTATCAAAATTAATTCGTGACGAGCGTTAACAACCACGCGTTTGTAATCCTCGCAAAAGCCCAACAATGTGTTGAGCGGTACGCAATAGTTGAAATATCCCTCCGGGTGAGAAATGTCCCATCCGGCATTTTGCATAATTTTTGCTTTGTCATTTGTAAACGATACATAGTTCTTGATGGTACTGGTTATTCCAACGTTTCTGTTGCGATCAATCTCCACGCCAATGAGCTCGTATCAAATTTCGTCAAACATGAACGCCACGCAATTATTCGCAAGCGTTGTCTCAGACGCGTCATTTTTTCTCTTTATCGTCAATCTTCCTTCAACGTAGAGAAAGCTCTCGCACGGCAACGTGTATAAATCCTGCTGTTGTATGGGTATTCTTATCTCATCGTTATGTCCAAACGTGGTGTTGGCGTACGGATTGTACGTGTGTGTCTCAATCTTGACGACGCTGTCGTCAAAGATCGGTTCACCTCCAATGTTTAAGATATTAGCCATTTCGTACGGCGAAACCCAATGATTTCAAAAATTCAACGTTCGACGCGGTGAGTTTCTTCTTTGGCGATCGGATTGTCTCTCTAATTTTGTTTCTCGTCTGTTGCACCTGCTCAGCTTCGTTCAGTACGAGCATCTCACGTTATCGCTGTCGTCTTCGTACATGCAGTCTAACGGTGATCTCCTCTCCACGAAAATCAATCAATCGACCGTCCTGATCCACGACGCGAAGCGTCAAGTCCGAAATGCTCCGTACGATGATCGGAAGGTAAATGATCTGTGCCGGCGTTTCCGATATCTTATATCCAGGAGGCACACTCGGTGAAAACTCGTGTATCGTGTGCACGTGCTTGTCGTTGCTGTACGCACCCGCGGTCACGTTACACTCTATGCGAATAATGTTTACGTTGATGATATTTATCGGAACATCCGATTCGTGCCATTGTCGCGACTCCAGCACGCGATTCGCTGAAAATCCTAGCAGCGATCCAATGTTGTTCGGTTTGGTGAAATTTATCCGATAAGCGCACTTGATCTCGCTCTTCATCGTATTGTTATTAGCTCGAATAACAATCAATGGGTGCGGTTCATCTTCGTTTGTCGAGACAATACTGGATTGGTTCCATAAAAGAGCGCGTTTCAGATACATGTCTATATCACGCAGTTCGTACGATCCTTCGGGAATGGTAATCTCCTTGTTGTCGTCGTCGTCGTCGTCATAGTAGAATTTATTGTTCGACGAATTTACATTCGGTATCGTGTTATAGGTTTCAAAATCTGTCAGACCGAGCTCGTAATCGCCATCGCTCAAATCCACGGCGGGAAAGTAGCTCACCGCGAGGATGCTGCTCTTGCCGGTGAGCGTAAATGTCAGTGACATGTTTGAACGAATACTGAGATTAAACATCGTAACGCCGGTCTTTAAATTGATTGTCAACCGACTGTAGAAAGCGCAGACACAGTTGTCCGCAATTGCTCTGATCGTAATGCTGAAAAGGCGTGCGATTGTACTCTATCTTCGTCACGCTCGGTTCGAAATACCGCACCAATTCTTTCGGCGGTCGAAGATTGCCGAAACTGTCGAAATATATGGCACGATCTCCTCTCTTCGCGTACGCCACCCAGTGAGTACCGGGTCCCTCAGCATTATCCAAATTCACGATACCGCTCTCGTTTCGACGTATACCGCCGATCGGTAACGAGTCGCGCATGAAAATACCTCTAAAATATGGAATGCGCATACGTTTTGCAAGTTGTTGCAATTGCACGTTGGTAGTTACACCCTTGGGGATTTTTAGAGTCTCTTCGACGTTTTTTTTTTTCTCGAGACTCCCCGTCCGCATTTGTACGGAGCGAGATAAAGTCCGTGACCTTCCATGGCGCGATTGTGACGTTGCATCTCTTCCAACTGACGTCACGCGGCTTTGTTATCATTCACGGCCTTTGCGACTCCCGCCGCTCCACCGACCAACGAACCGAGAACCCCCAACAACGGAAGGATCGATAGGATACCACCGCGTTTCGCTATCGGAAGTATTCGCTTGTTCTTCTTCTTTTTCTTTGTTTTCAAACCCATACCGAGTTTTGTTTTAGCCTTCATGGCCGCCCAGACGGCTGTAGCTGCAGCTCTCTCTCCGAGAGTCGAATCGTTCGCGGTGACACGTTTTCGCGCTTTCGCGGCGAGTATATTGTCTGCCACGTGTCGTTCTGCGAGATCGTTGCTACGCGAGTAGGCTATGTCGTGCTCGCGGCACGCTGCGTCCAATGGATTGATACCCTGATCACCTCTTGCCAATCGAGTTTCTAAATGAGTTCCCGGACCGCAAAATTGATAGCCGGGGATATGTAATTCGATCGGAAGCGCGTTTATCGCGCGATTCAGCAGACCTCGACCTATCTTCGACGGCATTCGCCGCAGTTTTTTATCAACGGTGGCGGACCGTCGATGTGCGTTTGCTGACTCGGCAAATTATAATGTTTTAAACAGCGACGATATTGCTGAACTTCCGAATCTGCCTTGATATGTTCGGGAAGCTTATCCCACAAGTAATCTATGTAATTATAAAATTGTCGTAGTAGAATGACCTTTGGTATATACTTCAACTGCTCGGCGGTTAAATCGTAAATATCGCTGTTATCCGACACGAGCAAAAACATTTTAAAGACTGAGCATCTCAGCTCTACGCGCCTCTATAAATAGGCCAGCTTTCTCAATACTGTTTTTCATTCGTTGTGGAGGGGAGGTAAAATGCGGTTCGTACGACAATCGCGGACGATCAAAGTGACAAACTTTGACGATAGGATACAGTTAACGAAAGAGATACGCAAACATGGAGACGTGCTACCGATTTCTATACGCGGTATCATCTGCGGTCCGTCGAATTGCGGCAAGACAAACGTCTTGATAAGCTTGCTGGAAAGTCCGCACGGTGTACGTTTCGAGAACGTGTATGTGTACTCGAAATCGTTGCAACAACCGAAATATCGATATTTGGAGAATATACTAACACCGATAGAAGAGATTGGCTACTTTACGTTTTCGAATAACAGTGACGTCATTCCACCGAGCGAGGCGCTCCCGAATTCTATTTTTATCTTTGATGACGTGGCGTGCGACAAGCAGGATACGATAAGAGAATACTTTGCAATGGGCCGGCACGCGCACGTTGACTTCTTCTATCTTTGTCAGACGTATGCAAAGATACCGAAGCATCTTATACGAGACAACGCGAATTTATTGATTCTGTTTAAACAGGATGGTACCAATCTGAAACACATATACAACGATCACGTAAACACAGATATGTCTTACGATGATTTCAGTAAATTGTGTCATACATGTTGGCAACAAAAGTATGGATTTGTGGTGATAGACAAGGACAGCGCGATTTCGAATGGTCGATACAGAAAAGGATTTAACGACTTTGCGATACCGAAACGTGCTTAGTTGTCGCCGACGCGTCCATTGAACAACGTTATCGCAACATGGACAGCAGCGAGGAAATTAGAGAGCGCGAGAGGATAGCAAATCAAATTGCAAAAACGAGCAATTCGATTCGCAAAAAGTATCACGCCTTGAAAACGGGTAAAATGGAGGAAGATATCACGTTGGAGAGACACTTTAAGCCCATCATCGAACCTCTAAGGCAGATTGCCGAAAACACCGTTGGCAAGGATTCTGATGTGTCAAAGATTGAGAATGAAACGGCGTGGGAAGACGACGAGCCAAAGCTCAAACGAAAACGACCAAACGCCTCGTTTAACGACTCTGTAATGGCTTCAACTCCGGTTACGTTGAAACGATCGATAAATATGTCATCTAATTTGAGCAAAATACCCAAAATTTTACAACCGCGTATATCGAAAGATTCATTGAATGAACCACCGATAACCTCAGCGCCTTCCGTGCAACCCCCAATGGTCGAATCACTCGCAAACGAGGATGTTTTCGAAACCACGGATGACTCACTCGTGACGTCTGTTCGGGAGCAGTTGCAAACATCTGAGGGTCAAGATATGTTGCGAGATCGCTTGGGTCCATTGAGCCATAAGTACGTCGGGGCAGTTCTCAGTGGTGATCAAGAAAGCGGTATAGACACCGTATACGGCGTTTATTTCAGCAACGATGGAATGATGCTAGGTAATAAACGTTTTGACGTGGACAACGCGGACAACATAATTATCAACGGTATACGATACGCTGGCACACGCGGTCTTTACGAGTTGATCTTTAAGAAACTTCCCGATTACGACATCTACACGGAGGACGACATGCAAACATACAAGAGCATTCTGTTGACGACGAGTGCTCATAAACGCAATTACGATGCTCATGCTCAAATAAATGGCAACAGAGGACCCAAATACACAAATATAATCGCGCCGTTGATTTCGGGTAAAATAACTGGAAAAGGTATACCGCGTGCCATGACATTAAACGGCAACAAGATCGATCATATAATTGCACCGCTAATGTTAGGTAAAAAAGCTGGAAAAGGTATACCGCGTGCCATGACATTAAACGACAACAAGATCGACTATGTTCATTGGGACGATCCCAACGAGCTTGTAGATCGTCTCCGATTGCTCGAAGCTTCGCGCCTTGCCGGTCACACCGGTCACGATAACGAGATCCTGTCGATTATCGAGGAACTTCGCGAGGCTGGACTTATTATAAATTAAACCGCGCGTCGGCGAGTCATTCAATCAACATCGAAATGCCGATCAACAAGTTTGGTATATCGCTCGGAAGAGGCGGTGCGGAACCGTACTATCAATGGAGAGGATTAATCAGAAATTACGTGCGCGATAACGCCCTTTGCGTGGTCGCCACCGACTTTGACGCGAAATCGCGCAAGATTCGACGGATAGCGCCGCCTGTAGATGATGGCGATGCGGCCAATAAACGTTACGTGCAGCAGAGCGTGCAAATTTTGAAAGATCGGCAGGATGAAATCGAGAGAAAGATGGTTGCATTCCAGAATGACGTGCAAATTACTTTAAACGAACTTCAAAAGATGATTCAAGAAGTAATTATCGCGTATCATCGCGAATAGATAAGAACGTACATCTGATCTCTGCGTCAGTTGCGCGTCATCGTCATGGCTAGTAAGAAGCAATCAACTGAGAAACGGAGGCTGGTGGAAGAATTACACGCTCCTGCGAGAAGAAATTTTTCGCGAAGACGCGTCATAGTGCGCGGATACGATGACCTGTGGCAGGCGGATGTGGTCGAGATGCGCCCATACACGCGATTCAACAGAGGCTACCACTACATACTCACCGTTATCGACGTGCTGAGCAAGCACGCATGGGCCGTACCGCTCAAGGCCAAGAGCGGAACCGAGGTTACTACAGCGATTGCGAAAATAATTCGAGACAGCGGAAGATGTCCGAAAAATCTGCAGACTGATAAGGGCAAAGAATTTTACAACGCAAACGTGCAGAAACTCTTGAAGAAACATAATATCAATCACTATTCGACCTATTCCGTAATGAAGGCATCGGTCGTCGAACGATTCAATCGCACGCTCAAGAACGACATGTGGAAAATGTTTACGCTCAATGGAAATTACAAATGGATCGACTCGCTGCCGGGTCTCGTATCGGATTACAACGCGCGAAAGCATCGAACTATCGGCATGCGACCTATCGATGTTACCCCCGCGATCGCCGACAAGCTCCTAACAACGGTGTACAGTCACGTAAAGATCGCTGCTCCCGCGCGATTCAAAGTAGGCGACTCAGTACGCGTGAGTAAATTCAAGACAATCTTCGAGAAAGGATACACGCCAAATTGGACCACGGAGGTGTTTAGAATCGTCAAAGTGCAGAAAACTAATCCCGTGACGTATCTGTTGGAAGATTCCTGCGGAAAACCCGTCGCCGGCGGCTTCTACGAATACGAGTTACATCGCGTTGCTAATCCCGACGTGTATCTCGTTGAAAAAGTTTTACGCAAAAGGGGGGATGAGGTTTATGTAAAGTGGTTAGGATTTGATAATTCACACAATTCGTGGATACACAAGAATAATGTATTGTAAAAAATTTATTACAATATAAAAACATATTATACATACAAATGAGTCATTTATTTTCATAAATATCTAAATGTAATTACAATATATATTTAAGGTATTTTATTATGCCCCCATGGTAACGTCTCGGTAGAACCGGGTATAATATATCGTTTATCATCGTACGGACTTAGTGCTATTTTCGTTTCGGACACGGTGTACACCTCGTGTTGTTTGGATCTTATGCAAGCCTGCTGTCGCGTCATTTCAATTTCGTCGCGCAGACATCGCGTGTAATCGTCGAACGTTATCGACCTGGCTACGACGTTACTCTTAACACCTTTTTTAGCCTTTTTCGTATCTTTCTTACCGTTCACTCGCAAGGCGTACATCTTTGCTCTAAGCCCGACAAATTCAGTCATTATCGCGCCGTTGTTTTCGTCTTTCATCAAACCCGGAACTTTTTTATTGGCGAGTGGGATACCGTACGCATTATCGACCGCGTAATCGCTAGTGTCAAATCTATTAATGTCGCGCTTCATGGTGTCATACACATCGTCGCACTCGATGTGATAAATGAGACTGTCAGTGTACGTGACTTTACACTTTTCGCGATACAACGGTAACATATACTCGTGATGAAATTCGTACAAACATGTCTTGGATATATCGAGGATGCACATACCCACGTAGATTGGTTTGTCGAACTTCACCTCGAGTTTTCGCATTTTTATCGCTACTAAATTCTCCGAAAAGACGCTTCGGCTATGAAAATTCGGTTTCGCGATCATTGCCTCCGCGCCGTATCTACCCTCCCAATGAGTCACGAGTCGCACGTCAACGTGATTCCGCACATTCTCCATGGTTTTGCCGAACACAGCGTTGTTCATCAATTTGTATAAATTTTTCTCGAAATCATTCTTGGCCAATGTTCTAAATTTCGTATTTAGTTCAATATAATCGCGAAGCCATGGAGATTGCGCGAATTTCAATATGCGGTGAATCTTTGATATACGAAGACCGTGACGAGTACACTGCTGCAGGTTGCGATAATGTATTACATAACGTTTCTTATCGTATAATGTTGCGAGGAGCTTGTTCCTGCCGCTTACCGGGCGGTTTATCGCGCGTTGGACAGAACGGTAGGTCAGTGTGCGCGTCGTGAAGATGTTGCGGATACTCCAAGTCGACTTCGAGAATGTAGCCTATCGAGGAATCCAACGCGATATCCATAACATTAAAATTGGTTACGTCGTCGACCCATTGAAAATCTGCATATGGCAATGGCTTGACACATTGCCCAGCCGTATAAGTTGTTTACGTCAAAATACATCAGATACGATGATGGTTTCGCTGGATCGTACGACTGCATGTATTTGTTGTTGGCCAGCGCGTATCTGTTCGAACATTGGCTCAAACCGCCGCGTATACCGCGTTCGATAAACATGACCATGTCAATGTCGGTGAGCAATTCGAAATTGATACGTGTATGCTTCAACATAGCATTCCCACGTAAAACCCGGTAGAGTATAATAATAGGCGGGATCGAGTCCATAACTCGCGACGCAGCTATCCGCGAAAATTTTCAAAGATATCGGCCAACAGCAAAACATCGGTTTTGAGATATAAATCGCTGTAGTCACCGAGCGTTCGAATGGAGAACCGCTGCCAGACGTTGACGGCGTGCGCGTGATCGCTTCTCAGGATACGGTGTCACCTGTCAATGAACTGTAAAACGAAGTCGCGCTGACGGTAAGCACGAGTCCTCCAACTTTTCGACGCAGTCAATGTACTCGTACGGAAATACGCCTTTTCGTGTCAACAAATCAAAATTTTCTGCGGATAATTTACAAAATTCGCGTTGCAATATTCGCAGTTTATCCTTGCTAAGATAAGATGCCAATTTGTCGAGACTAGCGGTGAGAAACTTGTACGAATCGATAAATCGCAATTTAACGCAAGTTTTCTTATCTTTATCTTCGGTGCTTTTAACATTTTTCGTAAACGAAATGTATTTCTCTTTTGTGATTGGGAGTAAATCTACATGTCCTTCGTACGCTGTTGCTATTTCCGTTATAATAAAATGCGCGTCGTAGCCTGATAAATTATGAAAAACTATCGGAATACAATGCGAATCTTTATAATTTAAGTTACAGTTTGAAGTGCGCGGGCACCTCTGTACTGACCGGTCAGATGGACAATGATCGCGTACTCGCACGTCGTCTGGCTCGAACGGTTTTTCGCACACGTGACAGTGCGTTGCGCTGTTAAACTTATCCCACTCGTCTCGCGTGAAATCCGCCATGGGCAAATTAGTGGACAAGATTGTCTTTACATTGTGAGCTAAACGTCTTAGCTCCTCGGCGAACCACGCGACGCAATCCTTATCGCGACGAAACCGATACATTGATAACGAGTCGTCGTACGAGCAACGCACGTAGTACCCTATGCTAAACACGCGATGATGTTGATACGTGTACCTGGACGTTTCCGGATCCGCTTCCATCTTCTCCAGGGTACATTCCAGGTCGGCGTATACGATAAACGGAACTCGTTCCTTCCTGTTGTGATTCTTAAAGGCCAACCACTTGTTGTTATCGCTCGGTAACTTGATCGCGCAGTCGTTCATCTCCAGACAGTCGACGGTATGGGCTTCCAATTTCTCGCTCGTGTGGAAATAGTGTAAACATCTGTAAATAATGAAATTTTTTATATATTTTTAAGTAAGATTTATTTTTATTATTTATTAGGACGTATACTCACCGATCGCAAAAGTATTTCCTGTGCTCTTTTTTACTCAATTGCGAGCTCACGAGGCGGGATAAGTTCTTGATCCATGCAAAATGTCCCACGCTGTCGTCATGCACGTACAGCAGATTTACATGCCTGTCCATCTTTCTGTCGGTGAGCCGTATTGGCACGATAGTAAGTTCCTCGTTTTTTTTCTCGATGCCGTACACGTTGATGGAGATGTCGTTGTAATTTTCGAAAATTTTAATTTGATCCAGCGTCATTGGAAACTTAATGTTTGTAAGATTTAGCACCGACGTGTAATGTGGATATGACGATTCCCGTTCTGCATGTCTTTGGGCTGGATGCAGAGCAGCCACCACTGACCATGCGAAACATGCATTGTCCATTGATCGCACGTTTATCACCGCTTTCTTCGTTTTAATTTCTCGCGGTATTTCCACAAAACACCCCGTGTGCAATGGATTGTACTTGTTTACGTTAACAGTCAAATTCAGTATACGCGACAACGGCCCATCCGCTATCACGTTCCTGGAATTCCTCCAGCGATGCTAGGGTAGGCTCGATAACGCGTCGCTTGTACCACTCGCGCAGATCGGACATACGAAAGAGTTCACTGTTTCTCGTAGCGATACTTTTATTCGCGCGTTTGTCACCCGCAACAAATTCACCATTAAACATTGTGTTTATCTTTACATTGTCGTGTCGTTGCATGACGTTCCGCACACGATCGAGTACAATGTCTCTCGCATCTTTGAGAAATTGACGCGGGTCGATGTGTTTCGAATTTATCACCACACCGGTCAGTATACGACTTTCAAAAGCCGTATCTATCTCGCGCCATCTGAGTCCTGTCTCACTCGCACTGTATCCGGCACCCACATGCACGAAACGTTGACGTACCGAGTCTTTCAGACTTTCGAGTCGTGCGATACAAGCAATCAACGACTGTTTAAGACCGATCGATAATCGTGGCCGTTTAATTCGACTTTGTTCTTCCAACGATTCGATAAACTCGTCGCATCGTTGCTCCCACGCAGTAAATTCTTCCCACGAATTTAAAAGGGCGGATTGCTCCAACAACTCTTGCTCCATGTTATTGCACGATCCTCTCACTAATGCCATTTGTTGCACTCACGACTTCTAATTCTCGACTATTGGACGTATCCCCCCAGATTCGTCATTTTATATCCTACTAATGATGCATCGTTTGCTAGCATATTCAATTTTATCTCAGCAGCCGTACATCGGCGCTATTTGCAAAATTTGCAGTTTTGCACGTGTTCGATGAAATCACCGCGAGACACGTATGTTCTTGAAAACAATAACGCACCATTGACTTATGCAAAATTGCCAAATTTGCAGTTTTGCACGTGTTCGATGAAATCATGTCGCGACATGTTCTTGAAAACAATAACGGCCCATTGACTTATGCGAAATTGCAAAATTTGCAGTTTTGCACGTGTTCGATGAAATCATCGCGAGACACGTCGCGACATGTTCTTGAAAAAATCATATTTGATGCTATTGCCCGATGAGGTGATCTCATCACGTTCTTGACAAAGAAATCACATTTATGTGGATTGTGGTGGTGGTCACCATGCAGCAGCCGTACATTGGCGCAATTTGCAAGATTCGCATTTTTGTACGTATAAATAGTCTACGAGGATTCTAGCGCGTGCAGTCAAGAGTTTGATACGGTTTGAGTCGCAAACAGCCTCTAGATACGATGAATGTTCACGGTGCGAACTACTACGTTCCGATTCAGAATGAAACGTGTGAGAAACAGCACAATGAGTAAGTACCGCTAATTTTCGTATATACTTGTGCAAAAAAAAAACTTTTATAAATATAATTGTATTTGTTTCAGTTTTGATAAACCCCGCCACATGCCACGTATTTTGGGAAGGAGATTTGCCCTGACATCGACAGCATATAAATTTTTGGATGTTGGAATCATCGCGGGACCTATGTCCTCTGTGGACATACATATTGGCGATAACCGAGGCAATCGGATAATTCTGCCTTATGCAACGTGGACGGCTCTCATCGAAAAACGTGCAGATATTCAGCGACTCGTGCAATCACCGACGCCATCATCGTTAGCGTTTCGAAATCTGGAGCTCGTTAAAATATGCGACGCAGACATTGTAAAATTGACATCGTGCGATACCAGCTTATACATGAAACCGTCAACCGTACTCTTCCTGTTTGAACTAGAACATTGCGTTGAGAATGTGTGTTTTCAACTATGTCAAAATGTTCATGGCGTAAGTGAAAAATTTAAACAATTTGTAAGCATTTTACGTCAAAATGGTATCATCGATAAATGTAATGCAGTTAGAATCTTGCGTGAATTTTACGATAAAAATTCAATTATTGATTGTGAATTATTAGTCTACGCTATAGATACTATTGTGTATAATGCGCTACATGATAAATAAATGCATATAATATGATAAAACAATTTTTCCTTTTCATTTTCCGTTTATCCCATTCCCTGTCATTAGAATTAAGCTGTCTTCGTTTACTTAAATGTAATATTAGAAATTAAATATCGCGAAAATCTAAACGATTAAATATCGTTTGCGAAGAAAAGATACGCGATCGTGAGCGAGAACGCGCGAGGGAAAGAGAACGCGAACGAGAAGACGCGCGCGAACGGGAGCGAGGGGCCGCGCGAACGGGGGCCGGGAGCGCGAGAGGGACCGCGCGCGCGAACGGGGGCCGGGAACGCGAGCGGGTGACGTCACGCGGACCGCCGCGGCCGTTGCACGCGGTCGCCCCTCACCCCGCGGCGCGGCGAAAACGCGATCACCCCGCGGCGCCGGAAAACGCGATCACTTCGCGGCGCGGCGAAAACGCGGCCCCCTCCCCCGCCCCCGCGACGCATGAAAACGCGTACCCCGCCCCCGCGACGCACGAAAACGCGGTACCCCCCCTCCCCCGCCCCCGCGACGCATGAAAACGCGTACCCCCCCCTCCCCCGCCCCCGCGACGCATGAAAACGCGTACCCCGCCCCCGCGACGCATGAAAACGCGTTACCCCCCTCCCCCTCCCCCGCGGTATCCCCCCTCTCCCTCCCCCGCGGTATCCCCCCCCGCGGTTCCCCCGCGGTACCCCCCCGCCCCTCACCCCCCCTCGGAGCTCCCGGGGTAGAACCGGCCTAGCTTACCTACTGACTTGTCTATTTTCCTCTTCATTTTACTTCCTTCTTTCCTTCTCGTTTCTAGTTCGCCTTCTTGTCGATTACTATCGTTCCTTTGTATTCCATCTTTCGTTCCCTCTTTCTTTTTTCTTCCCTCCTACGGTATCTGAAACAAAAATCATTTATTTAAATAATAAAGAATAATCTCAGATAAATTACTTATTTTACAAATTATTTGTTTGAAATAAATAATTTAATTATTGCATTATATATATATATAGACTATTAGATATGTATATATGTACCGTTTGTATATTTATAAATTGTGATTTTGAATATTAAGAATATAAAATGGGCCCCTCCAACGCCCATTTCCGTGAGAACGCAACCAATATCTTTTTCTCGTCTCTCCGAATTTTATTTCCAAATGATACATTTGTAAAAATCAGTAACGTTACAACAGACGCTTCTGGCATTAATTTTGTCAGAATAAACGAATCTGATTTTTATTACAATCAGTACCGTCCGAATAGACGCTTCTGACATTTATTTTTATTTTATTTTTGTATTATGGGCCCCTCCAACGCCCATATCCGTGAGAACGCAACCAGTATCTTTCTTTCGTCTCTCCGATTTTTATTTACAAATGATACATTTGTAAAAATCAGTAACGTTACAACAGACGCTTCTGGCATTAATTTTGTCAGTACCGTCAGAATAAACGAATCTGATTTTTATTACAATCAGTACCGTCCGAATAGACGCTTCTGACATTTATTTTTATTTTATTTTTGTATTTTTTGTATTGTTTTAATTTTAATTTTATTTTTATTTTTATATTTTTTATATTTTTTAATTTTTTTTAATTATTATTTTTTTACCCAGGTATGTTTTCGATATTCAAATATCTTTCTAAATATTATTACAGTGTATGTAACTTTCTAAATAATATTAGATCGTTTGTTTTCATCTTGGGAAAGGCAACAGTTCATTTCCCTCTATAATTGTCATAAAGTGTTGTCTCATGCACTTTACGTCCTTGGAATATTTTTCATCACAAGGATTGCCTCCTAAGGCTACAGTTGTGGCAAAAGCTGCGGCGTAAATTCCGCAACTTGTACCGTCTGGTTGTGCATCGACTTTCTCAAAAATAATATCACTTTGCCTTATTTCTGGATATCGACGCTTTATATATTTTTTTTTTCTTTAAGCACCAATCTGTCGTATGTACAGCCAGGTATACTGTCATATACAAACAGTTTGGTGCCATCGCAAAATATACATCGCCAGTGTTCAATTCCTTCTTGAGAGTATATATATTTTCCTCCAATTATTTGTAAGCTTAAATCGCTCTTAATAGCGTCAATATAATCAGGCAATCCTTGATATTGTACACTTTGCGTTTCAAAAGGAGTACTTTGTCTCACAATGCGTAAAAATTCATCTATTGATTCGTCCGTTAGTTCGTTGCCAGACAAGACATTCTCTCTCACAATAGAAATAGGTATAATAATTTGATCTAAATTTATTATTCGTCTTGCCTTATCCTCTTCGGTTATATCTCGCTTGTAGCTTGTACCAATATATGTACAATCATCATCCAGATCCATATCTTGAGCAATCGTAGCAGTGGTAATTGCTGTTTTTATCGGCGAAATGTCATATTTTAACGTTTCGTTATTTTCATTAATGACATTTTCGCTCTTCACTGCATTTTGCTCAATAGTTTTTCGACTACTTAATTTTTTACTTGCTTCTTGTGCTTCTATAATATAACTCGGATTCCTTATTGGCATGTGCCTGTTATGGCGACTATCCAATATTTCCGGAAGCATGCATTCGTGATAGAAGCGTTTTAAGAAAGGCAGCATATTAGTTTCCCAAAAAGCATTGTCTCTATTTACACGCACTATTTTTATGCTTTTTGGTGTCCATACGGCAAAAATGCAATACTCTCGTTGCGTTATATTCAATTGACCTTGAATTTGATAAAAAAATCGATGGTTTCGATTTATTTTATCTCCATCTTTTTTATCAAAGATGCCTTTCAAGGTGGGTAATGTCTTTATGGCTTCTTCCACTGTTAAATGTTCAGCCGACATAGGACATTTAATCTCCACCAGACCATTTTGATCAATGAGTCCATCAGGAGAAGCACCCAAAAATGGATTTTCACAATCAATAAATAATCCGCAAGGTTCTATATGTTTCTTGAGTTTTGCGGCTAACTCTTTCCTCGCAATCTCTTCTCGATCGCGACCGTATTGCATGGCTGCAGTATCAATGCACGGAGGAAACAAAATGTTTTTTACCGTTGTTGCGCAAGACGTTGTCGGTTTCATACGACATACGATTCCAAAATTGGATGCTGTCAACATTTCACGTCTCAGTGATAACCACAGCTCAGATTCACTTTGATCTATCGTATCGCGTTCAATCTGCTTCCAGTTTTTTCCATTTTCAGACAACTTCTCTAAATGATTTTGCCGAAGTTGTTGAAATACATGATCTGGAAGATCTGGTTTTTGCGATTGTGGGCCATAATGGCGATCTGTTCCCGATTCTCGCTTGAGTCTCTTATGCCTTCCATCTGTTTGTCGAGATTCTCTGTTTCTCGCAACTTTTATTTGTCGTCGCGTCTCCAGTTTCTCGACAACAGAAGGAACTGTTTTACCCAAGCCTTCATGCAGTTCTGTAAGGACTTGCTGCGTATTGTGTTGCAAAACTGCTCCCGCAATTCTAGCATTATAAGAGCCTCGTTTGCCAAAATGAATGCGCTTTCCGCCAATTTCTTTGCAGATTATCGAATTAAACAATTCTGCAGGATTATTCGTCTTATTTAACAGGAAGCTCTCGGCATGAGCGCCTAGATAGTTAATAGCACTCTCTATTTTTTGGTACAGACCGTTCTGTTCCAGAGACGGTACGTAGTTTTTCTTCGTTTCATGGTCGCATTTACGACCGCGTTCTTTACACCATTTATGCTCACCAAATATATGGCTAGGAATGCTCCTTATATCTTTTCTTAATTCCATAGCCTTCACATGATTAGGTTGGTTTCCTTCTCTTCGTGAAGAAGCTAGTTCCATTAACTCTTTTCGTATTGGTAAAACGTTACTCTTTATAACATTTCTAAGCTGTACAAAACCACGCTTCTGTTGCGTTTTTGGTTGTGTTGTTTCAGCCACGTTTTGTAATTTTCTGCACAAATTACGAAGCAGATGATTGGTACATTCTATTTTTTTTACCGTTATCTTCACTTCGCGATACGGATTATTGTGGAGTATAGATTGATACACATTGCTGTCACCATCGGCGATAACTGTTTTATATATCAATCCATGCATTTCGAGGCTATTGTTAAAACCTTCCGCAATGGCATCGCTCTCCATACTTGTGGAGCTTGCGTAGCTATCAAAATTTTTGTAGCATTTATGAGCTTTCGGTTTACAATTTTTACGCTCCGCTACGTTCGCATACCGTGCAATATTTGTTGCGGATACCAACAAAGAGAACTTTTTTTGTACGGTAACCGATTATGGCACCTACACCAGAAGGTGAATCGTAGGCTTTGCCGTACGATCTCTTCATCCAACTGCCATCCGCAACAACTGTTATATACGGAATACCATTTATTGTTTCATTGTTTTCTATAGCGAGTTGTTTTTCGACCTCGCCTGCCATTTTCATATTTTGCAAGGCCGTTTATGTAAAATCATCGACTAAATTTTCGCGATATTTAATGTATGTCGCTTCAGTCATGCAAGGAATGTTCATGGCTGCACATTGCTCTTGCAGTTGGGCATAACCATTTCCAACTGTGACTGTTCCGCATACAGCACCTTTATTAATATCTAACAATTCTTTGGATTGTGTGGGTTCCGACCAAAAACTGGTTTTAAAGTGGCACATTTGACATTTGAAGAAGAATTGCGTAAGAAACCCACAGCGACGAGAATTTACGAGTTTCCAATCTTTAAATAGGCACTGTATTCCTCGCGCATGATCATCAAATGTTCTATGCAGTTCTTTCAAGAAAAAAGAAATGTCCACAATGCGACGACCTTCAGGCTCATGCTCTTGGATACGATTTATATCCATGCCTTCATTGTCGATGACAAGAGTATCGTCATTTTCTCAATATTGGACATTTTCGTACATACCTGGGCATTTTAACGTTATATCTGGGCACGTTTCTTGGGTAGGAAACTCTACATCCATCGTACCGGGAGTAATCAGTGATTCCACTGATTTCCGGACATTGGTCGAGTTCTTCGTACCCTCAGTGCCTATACTTACATCTTCATGCAGCCTCTTCAGTAACTTTCGCCTATAAAAAATAATAAACATTAATATATATACACAATAATAAATAAAAAAACATTTTATAAAATATTGATTAATGTGTACTAATCGTAAAACATGAACATCTGAAAAATTAGAACAGTCTTTTACTTCTTCATTATTATATATTTCAAATAAATACCTTGGAAATTTTGTTATTGCCAATACTGTTAGAGCAGACGCTTCTGGTACTTATTTCTAATTACCACATGCAACCAGTCATGTTAAAATAAACGCTTCTGGTATTTGTTTCTAAATACTACTTTACGTGCAACCTAGTGCTGTCGGAATAGACGCTTCTGGTATTTATACATACAAACCAGTCTCGTCAAAATAGACGCTTCTGGTATTTATACATACAAACCAGTTCCGTCAAAATAGACGCTTCCGGTATTTATACATACAAACCAGTCCCGTCAAAATAGACGCTTCTGGTATTTATACATACAAACCAGTCTCGTCAAAATAGACGCTTCTGGTATTTATACATACAAACCAGTTCCGTCAAAATAGACGCTTCCGGTATTTATACATACAAACCAATCCCGTCAAAATAGACGCTTCTGGTATTTACACATAAAAACTAGTCCCGTCAAAATAGACGCTTCTGGCATTATATTACAATTATGACTACTAACTACAAAGATAATACTTGTATACAATTTTTAATTCAAGAAGCAAAAGACCGTATTCTTATTTTTCAGAGGTTCTAATTCTTCTAAATCACGAAAGACAATATCTAGAATTTTTAATATTACACTGATCAACATAATTATCATAACACTGAATTCATATAAAAATTTTGCATAACTGAAATAGGCATATCTCCGCGAAGAATTGTCGTATTTCGGCGATTTTGTGTCGATAATACAGAAAAAAATTAATAAAAAATTTGTAACAATATTTGGAGAGTATATAACAAAAGAAAAATTTTAATGTATCATTTAATTTCATGTTACGTCTCGTGGAAGACAAATGCTTATCATTCTCATTTATATTTTTATTTCACATTTTTTTGTATTTAATTGTAAATAGAAGTTTTGTTAAAATGTCTGTTGTGAGATACATGAAATAGAACAGAGTTCGACAAAAAATACATTTCTCAGCTTCTTTTTAGCTGATTCCGCCTAGTGCTCCCCTTTATCTCATCGTCTTGCGTGCAGTCTACGAGCCGCTCAAACGCGTATAATTTGTAAACAATAGCTTTCCATGTCACCCATGAGGTAATATTATTGACACGTTTCTTTTTAGTGGTACCTTCAGCAGGCCAAATTCACTGATGACTGTAACGACCCTCTAATTGAACAGAAGCAGAATTCAATATTTATTAAAATAAAAACTATGTGCATATTTCCACATCTCAATTTGATGAGGAAGTCAAGTGCAAATTTTTAATTTGCACAGTTTTAATTTGATTAGAAAGCCAAGTGCAAATTTCTAATTTGCACAATTCTTTTTTTCAATTTTTTTGTATAAAATGTACAAGCTGCATCTTCTCCTTACTTTTTTCAAGTAAAAGTCTATCTGCCTCTATTCTTCTATAACTTTCTTTAATTATACTTTTTCGTTTATATTAATTTTGTTTGTACGTATAAAGCTAGGTCTAATCAACCAAATTTTAAAAAATTATATATAAAATAGGAGTAGACAAGACTGAAAAATATAATAAAATTAGAAATAGATTGATGTCTCCAAATTTGCGGAAGTTAGAGCAACCACGGACATTTCTAAAAAAATTCAAAATTTTTTAAAAAAAGAATCCCTTTACCGATCATCTCCAAATTCAATACCAACCTTCCTTACATGATATTCTATCGATTAAAAATATGCACTCCAATATCTTAAAAATTACGGAAGTTAGAGCACGGACAACAGAAGCGTTACACACACACACACACACACACACACACACACACACACACACACACACACACACACACACACACACACACACACACACACACACACGCACACACGCACACACACACGCACACACGCACACACGCACACACGCACACACACACACACACACGCGCGCCACACGCGCACACGCGCACACGCGCACACGCGCACACGCGCACACGCGCACACGCGCACACGCGCACACACGCACACGCGCACACGCGCACACACGCACACGCGCACACACGCACACACGCACACACGCACACACGCACACACGCACACACACGCACACGCACACACACACACGCACACACACACACACACACGGGCATTTTAAACAAAAATGATTTTTAGACGTTTTAAAACATTCTAAACACTTTGCCAAAGATACTTGGAAAAATAATTTTTTCATGAAAACAAAGCTTCCTCTATGAGAAAGCAAAAATTAAGGCCGATTTTCGGGATCTTTTACAGGTGATAGCGGCAACATATCGATCTGTATATTGCATGTCGGTGATTATTGACATCGACGATTTTTTACCGCGGCATGCTACGTACAATGTGCAGATCGATGTTCCCGCTCTCACCTGTACAAGATCCCGAAAATCGGCCGTAATTTTTTTTATTTTAATAATTACTGAATTCTGCTTCTGTTCAATTAGTAAACAGTCGTTTCAATCACCAGTAGATAGGCTTACTGGGGATACCACAAAAAAAAGTGTCAACATTAGACACTTCATGGATGACATGGGAAGCTATTGTTTACGCGCCTGAGCCTCAAGTGGCTGGTAAGCCTTGTGTTCCGATACTAGGAAATATATTTCAATAATTCAGCAATTGATCAATACGATTAGTTAATTCTTTCTCCGTTCGACCATCTCGGAGCGATTTCTAGTAATGTGAACACAAGGCTGTAGACAGTGCGCGGGACGATGAGGTAAGCGCTAAGCGGAGCCAGCTGAAAATCGGTCGAGAAATGTATTTCTTGCCGAGCTCTGAAATAGAATGTTCCAAAAGACGCGCAAAAGGACTGCAGTACAAAAATTATTGAAAAAGTGTTTTGGTCTACCTGTCAGTCAGTCAGTCTGTCTGTCTGTCTGATTAAATTTTTCTATTCGTAAATATCAAGAGACACGGTAGAGCCTCGCGACAAGTACACGCGGAGCGTGTACCGCACCGTGACTCTTTTACGCGAAACGCACGAGTTGCGAGTACCCGAGATTTTGAGATCTCAATAACGAGTGAATAGATCAAATTCTAAGCAGGCTTGAGGGATTTGTATAATAAATATTCATCAAAGTGTTATCATATACTACGTTTACGCGAGCGTTACTTCAGCAGTAACATACGATAATTCCTCCGTGTAAACGCGATTTTCTTTCGCGTAAACGGTATTTTGTAGTAACTTACGATAATTTACCCCGCGTAAACAAGTGAAATTATCGTCAGTTTACTACAGAAATAACGCCCGCGTAAACGTAGTAGTAGATGCATAATGTATACTAACCTCTGTAACGCTCCCTTCTTCCGGGACAGTCTGCGGCAATACCAAGGCTTCTTCTTCTCAAACATGTTTCACACCCATAATTATTATACTTCCTTAGTCCTCCTTAGTCTCCAATATTTACTGTTCACTTCACTACTCACTTTCACTGTTCCACTTCACTGTAGCACGTTATTACACTCGCGTCACTAACACACTATCGTCGCGACACTCGCGACAGTATCTATCTATCTCACTCCGCGATCGTCGTTGATTTGGTCATAAAACATATAGACACGTAGATCGTGTTCACAATTTACATGACCAGTATTGAAAATCTGAACCATACGTAATGCGAATTTTTACATATGTATTTACATTTGGGATAGATTTGTGTAGTGGCAGTGCACGCGTAAGAATAAGGCCGTAATATGTGTCATGTAAATGCGGTAATATATTACGGCATTTTATCCGCGGTATAATACTATGTCATTCGCTGGAGCCGGTACGTATTCGTACGAATTCATATCAATAAATTAGGTAAATAATATCGTTCAAAAAACATTCCTAATATCTAGTACAAATGCATAGATATGAATTTGTAAAAATACGTATCGGCTCGAGCGAATATCATAATATACCGCGGAAACACCATGATATTATTTATATATGACACATACTACGGCCGTGTTCCGATATATACTGCCCGTACTAAAAAATCTATTCGAATCTAAAAGTAAAAAGATCCACATTACGTACTTTTTGTCGGGAATAATTAGTAGAATCGACGTCGATGCGTCGATGAATGGTCGCTTTCAAATACTGGTTGATATTTTTATCTTTTCGTTTTTATCATAATTATGTTATGTTCATTGATCAAATGCAAATTATTCTATAATATTTCTATTCGTTTTTCAGTTCATTCTACATCAATACACAGTATAATACATACACTGCGCTTTCTGACTTTGCGTCAATTCGATATAGAGTAAAAACCATAATTTAACAGCTTTTTTTTAAATTTGAACAGCGCTATATTTTGCAAACGATTGATGTCATTGAAAAACGTTTCAAGTAAAACTGACTCTGTTTCGAGGGGAACATCTTATGATAGACACACGTTTTTCTTAGGTGAAGGTGTTCCTGAGATTTTGTTTATTTTAATGGAATCATACAACTTTCTTTATATAATATAATTCCTCTACTTATTTGGCATATAAAAGTATAAAGGTATCAAAAAATCAATAGTTTACGGGATATTTTATATTATATATATTATGATACTTTTACGAATCAATTGATGTGAGAAAAACATAGTTACTTTCCAAAAAAAAGTATGTAATTGCACATTACAAATTGCATTATTTTTTAAAAAAAAAGCAACTATGTGTTGTCTTTAAATCAACTTACTCGTTCCACTATTTTACGCATAAAAGTAGGTACAGTTATCAAAAAATGAATAGTTTACAAGATATTTTATATTTATGTCAAAATATATGCCAGAATAAAATATAACATCTCGCAAAATATTTATTTTTTGATAACTGCTAGCTTATCTACTTTCATGTGCCAAATAACTACAGGAATTATGTTATATAAAGAAGATCGCGTATGATTCCATTGAAAAATAAACCAAGGTTACTTTAAAATCTCAGGAAAAACGTGTGTCCATCATAAGATGTTCCTCTCGAAACAGAGTAAGTTTTACTTGAAACGGAGCAAGCAGCGCGATGCATGTTTCAAGTATTTGCGAGAAAGTATTGAAACTTCTCGTGCGACTGATGTATCGAGTACGCAACCGAGATAGTTATGTAGCAAGGCGTGGCGCAGCGACTGAGGTGGCGGACTGAAACGTTGCGGGTCGCGCGTTTCAAACTCTGCTTTTTACAATTTTTTTTTATTTCTTATAAATGTACATTAAAATGATTAATTAGGCAAGAATGTATAATAGAAAATTATTATTTCATTATTATTGAATTTAATATTTTATACCTATTTTAACGTTTGCAACCATACGAATAATATCGGTTCGCAATAATTCCAAAATCTTTTCAAATTCTGCTTTATTTATATATATAGAAATCTTCTTCGGAATCTTTTTCGGGAAGTGTACATTTTGGATGATAATCGTCGAAGAAACATAATATAAAATAATTTAAAAAATAATTTTAAACATGTAAAAAATAATAATTTAGAAATTTTTACGCGATGAATTCGCCGCTCGCTGCGTGACAATTATTTTCCGGCGCGGTATCATCGAAGACGGAAACAATTGTCATGTCAAGCGAGCCGGCTAGCAGGGCGGCGAGCAGCAAAAATGCAGCGCGAGAGAGATCAGAATATGGCTGTCCTTTTCTAAGCGCGATTTGTTTGTTTTCCGTCGCGAGACCGAAATCAGCGAAGTGAAAAAACATGCGATAGAAAAAGTTTCGCGTGATCGAGATACCCCCCCCCCCCCCCCGACCAACGAGCGCAGCCCGGCAGTTCCTCATCTCATTATTACGCGACCGGCGACAGTCAGCGTCGTCAGCGACAGTCCCGCGGAATCCTGCGACGGTCCCGCGGAATCCTGCGTCGTGTGAGTGCCCGGTCGGCCGGGTCGGCCCGTCGCGAGTAAGTGCATCGTGCCGCGAGCGGAGACGCGTTTGATAAACGCGCGTTGTCCCTCTCTTCCGTCCAGGAGTGGAGAAGGAGCGAGAGAAGGAGTGATCTGCATCGACGGCTCGGTGACCACGATTGAGACGGTCGCCGAAGTCGCTGATACCCAATGAAAAGGCGGGACATATCGTAAATGTAGTATTACATTTATATTATAAATTTATAATATATGTATAATTTATACATAAATTATAAATGTCAGGGTTGGGAAGTAACGAGTTACTTGTAACGTCGTGATCATTACCGTTATAGAAAAACGTCATGCCATTACCAAATCATTACTATATAAAGAAAGATAAACGGTAATAGTAACGGCGTTACAAGTAACGCGTTACTTACAATTAGTATTGTTTTATGAATGGATATACTTCCTGTGAGGCGAGAGCTTCGAAATGTAATATAGAGGCACGTGGCTCACGAATGTATATCCTTGTAAAGAACGGTGCTGATGGATAGACTTTATTTATATATAATTTATTATTTCTTTTATTTTAGCTAAAATTTTAATTTCAATTTTAATTTTATTTCTTTTATTTAGCTAAAAGTGAGAGAGGTGTGCCAACGACGACGACAGCAACGGCGATAATGCCGCTGCTACCTCCGCCATCGACGACGACAGCAACGACGATAATCCCGCCGCCCGCCCGTCGCTTCCGCCGCTGCCTCCGCCGCCGCCTCCGCCATCGACGACGACAGCCACGGCGATAATGACGCCGCCGCCGCCGCCGCCTCCGCTCCGCCATCGACGACGGTGCCAACCGACGCGGCTCACCAACAAACGAAGCGATCGCAATGCGTAAGGTAAGTTAGTTCATTTATCCGTTCGTTACTTTGCTTGTCTTTTCGTCTGTCCGGTCCCTTCGCTTGTCCGTTCCGTCCCTTCGTGTGTGTGCGTGCGTGCGTGCGTGCGTGCGTGCGCGTTCGTCCTTTCGCTCATCCGTCCGTCCGTTCATTCGTTCGTTCGCTCACTTCACAACGTGCACGCACGCACCGCACGCACGCACACAACACACCCACACGTCACGCACGCACGACACGCACGCACGCAACGCACACGATAAGGGGACGGGACGGACAAGCGAAGGGACGAACGCCGCACGCACGCACGCACGCACGCACGCACACACCCACACACACACACGCACACACGCACGCACGCACGCACGCGACTCGCACGCATCGCACCGCAACGCACGCAGCACGGACGCGAAGGGACGAACGCGCACGCACGCACAACGCGCACGCACGCACGCACGCACGCACGCACGCACGCACACACACACACACACACACACACACACACACACACACACACACACACACACACACACACACACACACACACACATATATATACATATATATAATATAAAATCATAGAAAAGTGAATACTTCACGAGATATCTCAGATTTTATATTAAAAATATAACAAAATTTAAAATATCTCCAGAAATTCCGAAAGAGAGCTTTATTACAGTCTTTTGAAAACGTTTCGATGGGATCTGCAACTTTTATCTCAAGGGAAAAATTATATTCCATTAGTCGCTTTCTAAATTTCTTAAAAACGACGACATCTATGACAAGACACACATCGGAATTTTATATATATATATATAGAAAAAAAAAATATATATATATATATATATATATATATATATATAATTCCGATGTGTCTTGTTATAAGTCATAGATGTTGTTTTCAAGAAATTTGAAAGTGACTATGTAATATAATGTTTTTCCTTGAGATAATAAAGTTGCAGATCCATCGAAACGTTTTCAAAAGACTGTAATAAAGCTCTCTTCGGAATTTCTGGAGATATTTTAAATTTTGTTATATTTTGATATAAAATACTGAAATATCTCGCGAAGTATTCACTTTTCTATGATTTTATCTTTATTCTTTGTATACGTAGAATAATGAAGGAAGCGAATCACTAATATTAATTTTTACATTGTCATTTTCAAATTTGAATGCATCTATGAAATCTAATCGAATTTTTAACCTATTTTTTTGTTTCTTTATTACAACCAATAGATTCCTTTCATAATTCTACGTATATAAATATAAAGGTAAACATCATTAGAACCTGTGAATACTCTACAAAATATTTTTATGTTTTATATAATTGTTACAGATCGCAATTAATGTAACGCGTCGAGTCGCTGCAAAAACAGCGGAGAGAACATGGGGTACGCCGGTGGAGTATACGCGCGGCCAGCGTATACTCCACGGTCGGCGTACGCGTCGCCCGCGCCACTGCCACCGCCGCCGCCGCCGCCAACATACCCGCCGCCAACATACCCGCCGCCAACATACCCGCCGCCAACATACCCGCCGCCAACATACCCGCCGCCAACATACCCGCCGCCAACATACCCGCCGCCAACATACCCGCCGCCAACATACCCGCCGCCATACCCGCCGCCAACATACCCGCCGCCAACATACCCGCTGCCAACATACCCGCCGCCAACATACCCGCCGCCGCCATCATACACGGCGGGGGGCATGCCTTCCGCGGGAGTGTCGTGGCCTCACATATAAACTTTTTCAATTTTTTTTTAATTGTTTGAAAATAATAAATAGAGAGTTTCTTGTCCTAAATAACATTACCGTTTTTCTTTCTTCAAATATACCCTAGAATCCTAACACCACACTTCCAAAAAATCCTGATTTTACCATACTAAGTGTACGCTACCCAGTGTACTAAGAGAGAGAGAGAGGGACAGGGATGGAGAGAGGGAGAGAGAGAGAGAGAAAGGAATAATACGAGAGATATCTGTTCTTGTCTAACGAGGCATCTGTACGACATATCTTGTCAAAGCTCGTTCTTTGAAACAGCTTCATAGATCGCAAAATCCTTTTACAGGAGTAAAGTATAGGTACTAATGAAGAGTGAGAATATAAAGAAAGTAGATAATTGGAAAAAATGTAAAAATGCCTAACGAGGCACATCATGTCAACAGGTGTGTCTGCTGAACGCGGCCATTTTTACATTTTTTCCAATTATTACTACTTTCTTTATATTCCCACTTTTCATTAGTACCTATACTTTACTCCTGTAAAAGAATTTTGCGATCTGTGAAGCCGTTTCAAAGAACGAGCTTTGACAAACATGTCGTTGAGTTCGCCCGATCAACACTCTGCGTTGATTGGTTGGTTCTAAAAGTAAGAGCCAATCACGTTCGACTGCCACTCAGCGGCTTGGTCTCTGCTGAACGCGCCCAATGTCTAACGAGGCATCTGTACGACATATCTTGTCAAAGCTCGTTCTTTGAAACGGCTTCATAGATCGCAAAATCCTTTTACAGGAGTAAAGTATAGGTACTAATGAAGGGTGGGAATGTACAATAATTAGCGATAATTGTAAAAATGTAAAAATGCCTAACGAGGCATCTGTACGACATATCTTGTTAACGCTTTATTTTGAAACGGCTGTGTAGATCGCAAAATCCTTTTACAGGAGTAAAGTATAGGTACTAATGAAAAGTGGGAATATAAAGAAAGTAGTGACAATTGGAAAAAATGTAAAAATGCCTAACGAGGCATCTGTACATCATGTCAACAGGTTTGTCTGCTGAACGCTGCCATTTTTACATTTTTTTCCAATTATCCCTACTTTCTTTATATTCCCACTCTTCATTAGTACCTATACTTTACTCCTGTAAAAGGATTTTGCGATCTGTGAAGCCATTTCAAAGAACGAGTTTGACAAATATGTCGTGAGTTCGTCTGATCAACACTCTGCGTTGATTGGTTGGTTCTAAAAGTAAGAGCCAATCACGTTCGACTGCCACTCAGCGGCTTGGTCTCTGCTGAACGCGCCCAATGTCTAACGAGGCATCTGTACGACATATCTTGTCAAAGCTCGTTCTTTGAAACGGCTTCATAGATCGCAAAATTCTTTTACAGGAGTAAAGTATAGGTACTAATGAAGGGTGGGAATGTACAATAATTAGCGATAATTGGAAAAATGTAAAAATGCCTAACGAGGCATCTGTACGACATATATCTTGTCAACGCTCCTATTTTGAAACGGCTGTATAGATCGCAAAATCCTTTTACAGGAGTAAAGTATAGGTACTAATGAAGAGTGGGAATATAAAGAAAGTAGTGATAATTGGAAAAAAATGTAAAAATGCCTAACGAGGCATCTGTACATCATGTCAACAGGTTTGTCTGCTGAACGCTGCCATTTTTATATTTTTTTCCAATTATCCCTACTTTCTTTATATTCCCACTCTTCATTAGTACCTATACTTTACTCCTGTAAAAGATTTTGCGATCTGTGAAGCCATTTCAAAGAACGAGTTTTGACAAATATGTCGTGAGTTCGTCTGATCAACACTCTGCGTTGATTGGTTGGTTCTAAAAGTAAGAGCCAATCACGTTCGACTGCTACTCAGCTGATCGGTCTCTGCTGAACGCGCCCAATGCCTAACGAGGCATCTGTACGACATATCTTGTCAACGCTCGTTCTTTGAAACGGCTTCATAGATCGCAAAATCCTTTTACAGGAGTAAAGTATAGGTACTAATGAAGGGTGGGAATGTACAATAATTAGCGATAATTGAAAAAATGTAAAAATGCCTAACGAGGCATCTGTACGACATATCTTGTCAACGCTCCTATTTTGAAACGGCTGTATAGATCGCAAAATCCTTTTACAGGAGTAAAGTATAGGTACTATGAAGAGTGGG